>JAYRBW010014086.1:0-13106 GCA_036023295.1 Invenusta paracnida | reverse complement strand
ATAGATAAAAATAATTAATAATTTGAATTTGGCGCCACACAATCCCGCGCACTTTTAAATTTGAAAATTTTTGGCGCGAAATTCAAAAAGTACTTTACTCGAGTGGGGGGGGGAGGGGGGGTCTTTGTTCTCGTGGCACACCTTCCCTACTACTTACAATGCCATTATTCCAACAGCAATTATTCGAAATATCGGTGTCATTTTTTATATATCGTTGATCTTCTTGAATCATATATATCTCAAGTGTGTAAACTACGTTTTTTTCTGATTATTACAGATTAGAAGTGATGGCGTTATCTGCCAATAAACTCAACGACTTCAATGTGTACAAATTGCTGGAGCTATGGACTGCGCTATCAGATATCCTTCGCGTATTAACTTCAATTTGATGCTTAATCAATTACACTGGCTGCCAATAGGAAAAAGAATAAAATTAAAAGTTATTATACAATTTAATCGTATAAATTATTATCCACCCCCAACCTATAGAGTATCATACCTCAAATTCGAAGAAAATTGATGACCTTTGCAAATTTGTATTAATTAACATATTTTGAAGCATTTATGATGTTGCTTTCAAAGAGAGTTAAAAACTTACTTATTCTCCCATTAAAAGTAATTTTTGGATAAATAGTTTTGATACCTTCATTTATAATACATTTAATGCTACCTATTTATTTGCGGCTTAGGTAGATATTGATATTTTTTAACAATGTTTAGGTGTTTTATAAATATATATTATTATTATCACAGAGTAATAAATAAAGTATTCAATACTCTATGATTATTATTATCTGTAAAAAATTCATAGTAAAGAATATTTAATAAATTGTTATTCTTTTAATTTATATAAACTTTCGTGTTGGTATATATCGTGTAACATATATATTACATATACAATATAATTATATATTGCGATCTAAATGTATGGTTATAAAAGCCAGCATTACTACATACTATTCTTGGCCTTGGCGTCTTTTTATATAATTTTAATTGATTTCGAACTATACTATGTCTTCAACATAATTTAATATTATGTCTTTAAGCGGCCTTTTTCTTAGCTTTCATTTTAGCAAAACTTCTGGTTTTAATTTGATTCTTTTATGCTGCCGAAATAGAGAAATGTCATAATTGATTAAATTTGAAAACTATATATTATCTAAAAATGCCTTCTCGTTATTATGTCTCCCAAAATGTTACTTACTGATCTTAAATTTCCAAAAATGTTCATGAGCTCAAAAAATATTTAATTACAAACTAACAAGTAACACATTATGTAATCTTTCTGTCATTTACTGAAAGTAAACAAATAATATAAATATAAGTAAATACAATCATAGCTATAATTACAGAAGTTTTTAATGCAATTTATATAATACAAATAGAGTTATAAAATTGTAGGAGAGAATTTAATTAATGCACAAAAGTAGCCAATATCGCAGCAATAAGTGCAGAAATTGCTGAGGACCAACATATCGTCTTGAGTGTTCCAGTCAATTCAATGGAAAAACCGATTGTTATGGCAACCAAAAATTGACCAGCAAAAATAATATTGTTAACGAATGTCAAATCGGTTCCAAGTCCACGCTTCGTATGATGATATTCGTCCTGTTGACAAAATATTTTTTTTTAATTTTTTCAAAAATGCATTTATATAAAAAAATACCTTTGACTATGAAATCGTTAGTTTTTTCAAAATGTTACCTCTAATAGCATTTATATATTGTATATATATTCCAGGATTCTTATTAATTATATTCTACGCAGCAACGATAAAAAACTGAGTTTTTAAATTGAGTAATTTATTACATGAAAATATTCGAAAAGCAGGTTTTCTCACCAGGTCCTCTGCGAATATATACATTATGTTTATTATGACTCAATAAATATTATAAAAATAAAATATATTCAATTATTGATTAAATAATATGTTCTTTATATCGTATAATACTAAAAACTTTTTATACAGTTAGTAGGCATAGCTATACTAATAGATTATTTATATGAATATCCTTAAAATAAACCAGTTTGTACAAATTTAAGTGCATCGCTGGCGATTCAGTGTCAGAAATTTGAAAGATTTATCTACATACATGATATTCTTTTTAATTTAGACAATTGCAGTTGTAGATGTGATGATTTTGGTGCATTTGTGTTTGGACATACAATTATTCTAAATACTTAATTAATTTTAAACTGAAAAACACACTTACCTCAACCGATACAGCGCTACTATGATAGTTAGCTACCAGAATAAATGGAGTGGTATAGGTGGACACATATAAAAAACCCATGCTGGCCGAGAAGACAAAACAAACAATTATATTCTCAGAAATTCCAATTATAAAAATACCAATGGATCCAAAAAGTAAGCTTAGTATGTATATCCTTTTGATTCCTGAAATTAAATAATGTTGTTACATATTAGGCTCTATATATTCGTCATATTTACTATAATTATACTTATTATATACACTTGTTTAAAATAATTTATAAAATACTTAAACAAATTTATGTTACAGTTAACTTTACTAGTTTGTTACCGATAAGAAAATTATATTAGCCACTCACCAAAAATATCAGACAGTCCCTTTAGCAGCATAGAATAAAAACACGCTGTTGCCAAATAGATCGCCATCGCAAAAGACCCCATCAGAACTCCGCTTTCATAGGCCCTTCTAGATGGAGTCCTGTAAGCGGCTTTCGCCGAACCTCCGTAAATCACCTCGCCAACAAAATGCGTAAAGAAAATGGTGTAGCAACACAGAGCCATACTGGCGAACAAATTTGTAATGCAGAGAATACACAGACTTCGAGGCATTTTGAAAAGAGATTGTACGGTCTCCTTAAATGACATTGCTTTGAGTATAACTTCGGACTCCATTGAAATAATTGATGCTGGTTTGGTTTTTTCTTTTAGTTCAATGGAAGCCTGAACACCAGTATCTAGATCGAATATTTCTACGTTTTCTATGATATCAATTTCTCCAAATGCATCTTGATATTGAAGCTTTTTATCAATTTCTTCTAGTTGGAGATAAGAAGATTGTTTATCTCCTAAGTACAGAAATGAATAATCATGTTTAAGTGCTTTATAAATATTTTGAAAACCACTCACAAAACATGCACAGTTGCTCCAATTGAAATTACAAAAGAAAATTTGTTTTACCTTTGCTTATAGTAATTATCATATTTTTGCTCATTGTTTCATTCATAATATCGTAAAATGTTCAAAAATTAAATTTTGATTTTAACATTAATTTTTACAAGTTAAATATAAACAGGCTTAATTTTCTAAAAAAATAGATGATAATTATACTAGATAGACAACAAACTTTATAAAATGACTCATACTGCTTACCTTTGAGAGGTACTTCTTTTACACTTGTTAATGTTATTATAGTTGTAATAACAAATATCAATCCAACCATAGCAAAGACCATAGACTCCTGAAAGAACTGATTTGTACCGAAAATATCACCCGGTTTTATGACATCACCTTCCCAGTCAATACCCCCAATAAGGTATCCACAAGTCCCACCAACACCAGCGACCACAGTGAACACACTGAGACCGTCAGTGTGGAATTTTGGGGGAGCGGAGTCCACAAGAAGGGCTCGCGAAAGTGCCTCACATCCTTCTAAACATGAATCCAATATTCCGAGTCCTATAATGGTAATCAGGATTATGTAAGTGGGCGCCATCTTGTTCGACACCGAAGTAACATTCTTGTTTTGTGAAATCGGCTGGTACTGTGCAGGCACGACGGCTATTAGAATGAGACCAAGCAGTATGCTCATTGCCAAGGCAATGATGAATGGACGTCGCCGACCGAGTTTGCTCTGACATTGGTCGCTAAGCGAACCAAGCAGGGTGATTAAAAAGAATCCGATTAATGGACTGATAGCCCAACTGAGAGTAAGAAAATAAATGGAAATTCCCAATCGAAAAATTATTGGACTCACAAATACTTTTTGTGCGGCATTGCACAGTTCTATTCCAAAGACTATGGCACTGATGCGAACAAATTTACATCGACTGGTACAATTAGTATCATTAGATTTATCTGTTGGAAACAATTTTCTGGTCTCTTCTGCTGTATTTGTCAATTCAAATTTCATTTTTAACCTAGCTCGTTGTAGATTCTCGATTCTATAAATGTTTTGATGGTGTGAGAAGTGTAGAATAAAATAAAAGGAATATGACTTCTATAAATTATATTTCATAAGGTGTCAAGCAGAAGATAATTTTAATAATTACAAAAATATCATATTGGTGTGAGACCAACGGAATATTAATTTTAAGAGTATAGATTGTATAACACATTTTGATCATACTAAAGTTGACTAAGAGTATGAATATTGGATATTAGTTAAAGGACAATATTTTAATAACGATTAACTCATAAAATTATTTTTATACATTTTTTCGATAAGAATTATTAATCAAAATTACATTTTATTTCATGATATTATAAATTTCATAATGCATAAAATATGCCCATACCTCAATATTTTCTAAATCTGTATAATTAATAATATAGTATTTCAAAAATAATTAATTTTACATGTTTCATTAATAAGATTGAAGTTTAATATCTTAAGACATAAACAATTACATATTTATTTATTTACAAATCCTCTGTGTTAGGCATCGATTTGGTTTAATTTATATATTGGGAGTTAAGAAGATGGTAAGTTTAAATACAACGTTAGATGAACATTATATTTTAAATGATATGAAGTTTTTTGTATTAGAAGCAAAAGGTATTATAGTCATGGAAAAATATATGCATGTTTAGGTATATATTGTAAAACTTTATTGATAACTTTAAGAATAACGAATTATAGTTAGGAGAATTATAACAGGTGTACCAGTACTTACCGTTTTAGAAGAATCTGATTATGAACAAACAAAATTTCTCGAATCACACTAGTAGTTTAGTGAAATTTGAATACTTAATCATTCACTGCATATTTTAGTACATTATGACAGTTTTTATAAAAAGTGATGTAAAAGTTAATTTAAGCAACTAATATTCAATCTTAAATAAGTGGCGAAAACTATGTTGAATAGGTATAGCCTATGAGGGTTATATGTGAAATATATTAGTGGTTTCAAAGATAATAGAATTATATATCTTTATAAATATTTTATATAGGTATATAGGTACATTTAATAACATATTTAACTATGTTAAAAGTAAAAGAAAATTAGTGTTTTGTTTGTATAAATTAATAATGCAGCATTATTTACATGACAATGTTATTATACAAAATAGAACCCTAATGTATCTTTCCATACATGTATATGTCTTAATATCAACAATATATAAATAACACGTATAAGGTAATATAGACATAAAATGTTTATCATGTTACTTTAACAAGAATACTTTATGCACTAATATTATGTATATCATGTAAATGCGACATAGAGGTATAAAACATAAAAATGTTATCATTGAAATCGTATACATAATATATATATATAAAGAATGTAAACTAAATACGAGTTAACTGTTAATTTAACGGATTTAACAGTGATACATGCACTTTTATATTGTAATTTATGATAATTAAATTATGTGTAATAATAATAGTATATTATGGAACAGAACAAATGAAAACGGTACAGTAAAAGATATAAATTGTGTATATAGACAGAATAAACAAAGAAAGAGGAAAGTGTATGAATGCATATTCAGATATTAAAATAAATAGGTTAAATACAGATTATAAAGATGGAACTGTTTCAATTTAATTGGTTTAAAAAATACACCAATATTAAAGCAGATTTAGCTTCTAATTATATTTTATAAATTGGTAAAATGTTAGCACAATTTGTGTGTGCCTATAAGTATAGTATGTACCTATAGTATGGTAAGTATCTACCTACTATTAATTTGGATTTATAGTAATTTTTATATTTTTCTTTTATGTATTTTACAGTTTTATATACAGTGTGTTAGGTATACATAAAGTGTTCATTAATTTTGGTTTTTTGCATCAATTACAGCAGTATATATATTAATATCAAATTAACAATAATATAGTAACAAATAATCGTTCACAGGATAAGCTGAAAATGAAAACCCAATCTCCTCTCTTCATAATATATTGCCAATAACTCAATGTGCAGTAATGTAGAAAGATGTAGATACTGTAACTTTTTATTGATTTATAATAACTTATTATATAAAAGGTATACAAATAAATATTGCCACTATGGACTCCGAAAAACATTTGTTGGTCAATTCTGAACTCCAGTAAATACAATCATGTCGATTTATGTGACCGTTTAGTTTAAAGTTAGCCTCTTCAGACCACAATGGGATCACATAGGGACCACATAGGATCATCGTTTAAAATATCCAGAAAGGCTTCGCAGAACTCGACGCGCCTATCAAAATCGTCGTCGTGTAAAGTGTGAATTAAACGAGGGATGTAAGGTTTCAGTCCAATAATTTTTAATGTTTGCAAAACAGTGCTGTGAGATGGAGTATTGTATCGATGGTCTCCTTTGGGACCTTTCAGTTGAGAAGCTATTCGTCGGGAGGAGGTTGGAGTACGAGGATTCATTACATTGGTGATAGCAGCTTGAAAGCCAGGATCCTTCTTGAGACTCAGATGACCAGATCGCTTTATGTCTGTTACAGACCCAGTTTCAAATGTTTCGACTAATCGGATAATGGATGTATGGTTGAGCTGTTGACGATTAAATAATGCGGAAACATTAATTGCAGTTGAGCTTGCATTATTTCCATTTTGATAATAATATTTAAATGCAGCAATTCTTTCTTCTAAATTCATCCGTGCACCAGCCATGATTGAACTAAACTAAACTAAACACAAATCTATATCAATTGATTTAACAAAAGCCACAGCTATAGCAATAGATGTAACCAAAATCACAGAAATCTATGTAACCAAAGCTTTGATTGATTAAATAGTTTTAACTTATAACCAATAGTTTTGAATGTTCATATAGCATTTTTTGTACATAATTGTGCGTTACTTCTCGTCCACCCTGTATATGCTTCTTATACAAATAGGACAGTCAAAATTAGTTCACGTGTTACCACATTATCGAACACCATCCTGCGAACTCACTTCTGGAGCCAAATAGTTGGTTGTTCCCACGGCTGTCATCCGTGTGGAGTGAGAGAAGGATCTTGCAAGTCCAAAATCTGCCAACTATGAACCAAAATCGATATACAATCAGTACAATCATATTAACCAATTAATTATTTTTAAAAGAAATCGTGTCTAAATTTAATTTAATTCATTATGCCTGCAGCCTATGTGACTTACTTTGGCAATTCTTCCTAGTTCCCTCGAATGAAAAATTAAAACTGAAATATATGAGTATAAAGAAAACTTGTTAAATTTTATAACCTTGTCTCCTTGAAAAACTATTAATAAATGATAATTAGATTATACAAATTGGAAGAACAGCAAATTAGTCAATTAAACATTAACTTATATAAAATATTTCTTTTACAAGAATAAGCAGCTCTTTTTACTTCAAAACTAAAATGATGTACCTACATAATAATTTATCACAAATATCACAAATTCAAAATTATTAAATTATAGTAGTTTGTGTAAACACTTTATACTCGTTGAAGCCTGCATGTATAAAAATTGACTTTAACTTTCCCGTTTCCAGTTTTAAAACAATGGGTTCCATTCATTTTACAAAGTATTAGAATCTTTCTGAACAAATATAAAAAATGGAAACTACAGATAATTATTTATTCAGCTAATTAAATAGTACAAAATTAATTCGGCAAAATACATTATCTAATTTCTCAATTAGCACTCATAACCCAATATATTATGTAGTTTTATAAAAGTATATTCCATGTTTCATATCATCGAAAATTGATATTGATACGCACATACAAAATTTCCCCAATGAATATCAATTAGTAAAATAGATTCAAGTGGGAAAACTGGAGTTAACTTTTATATACATTAACATAGAATATATAGCTAGTATCACGACAAGAGATTTCTCTGAGAAATAGGCAATACAATTAGATCGAATGTAATCTAGGCGCCGACATATTGGATTTGTCACAATTGTGTGTTCCTATTTTTAGTTAGACACCCAGCTGGTCATGTATTACACTTTCTGTGGTTGCTAGCTGTATCACGACTTGAGGTGTTAAATACATTAATTCATACAGATAACATTTTAATTCCGATAATATAGTTTTTGTTTTAAAACGGTTAAAAAGTTTAATTAAAAGCATTACCGTTGTCTGTTTTTAAATCACGATGAATATATTTGGAGTCTGGTGCATTGTCATGAATGTATCTCACAGCTGCAAAGCAAACAAATTATTATCGAATACTTTAATACATTTTTCGAAATCAGATAGAAAAAATGTATCTAAAATAAAAATCTAGAATTTAAGTTCAATTTATAGACATACAGATGGTCACAGAAGTGGCCTTACTTTTAGCCATAACGGAATAATACTTCTTACAGCTTTATATATGTAGATGATACGCAACAAAGACTATTTGATTCAAGTATATTTTCATATAAAAAGAAATAGCTAAGTCTTAAGCGGTCAGTAAAATAATACTTTCGTGATTCTGATGGTCATTTATCAAATAATAGGTATCTGAATAAAGTAGACATGATGAGTTTTTGTCGACTATGAAATGTTTGGAATACTTGTTTATCAAATGTTACCTAGTCTGATACAAAGTAGGACTGGATGTAATAAAACAAAATGCTATGTAGATATAAAATATAATTGTTGGTGTGTATTATCTATATAGAATTTAGGATATTTGCATTATCCGATACGTCACAACTATCAAAATTGAATAATTGTGTACATTTTTATTTGATTATTTTGAAAAAATACGAAAAGTTATAAAAATGACATGTAATTCAAACTTTTGTATCCAATTATATCATTCAATACTGTTTCAATTGGTTACTTTCACTCTAAATTATTTGTTTTACAACCTATAAGGTTACATCAATAATTTAATGACATTAATTATAATTTCTAATGATTCTTTATTATAATACCTTAGAAATTAAAGTATATTCAGTATACATATAGACTGGCCTTCTACAGAACCACTCTTATCTAGTTTCAGTTTTGATAACATAAGGCAAAAAGCAATAAGCTATCAAAAACGACTTTCCATGCCAAACTACTGCACTTATAATTTTAGTAATGGCTTGATCAGCCAGCTCAGGTCCGGAGGAATAATATTTCTATTTGACATTTTTGTTACATTTCCTCATTATAAAGGTTGCTCTAGGAGAGAAAGAGAGAAGTGACGTTTTTTATTTTTGGTAACATGACACTATTCCGTTGTGTTTATTACTTCGTAAACACATAAAAAAACATAAGCTAATGCGGATATAATTTTTTGTTTAACACATAGACATGAATTAAAATATTATTTCACTGGATAGCTGTTAACTATATGCTTGCTGACAATCTAGACGTTTCTGCAAGCTACTAGAAAAACATGGACTCACGCACCCGTGGCCAGTTGATAACACCAAAGGACACCTTCCTTGGGAGTGCATTGGATAGGATTACTGTGTAGATTATCAAAGAGGGAGCCCTCCTCACTCAATTCCATGACAAGTTCGCGACTGCTGTAGCTGAATACCGCAACAATGTAAAGTTGACTCAGGGCGGTAAGTATCTCCCCCTGGAGCATATAACAACAGATTCAGTGTTCAATGCTGCGATGTGTTCGAGTATTAAGTTATGAAGTCAGTTATAATTAATACGTACTGTGGCACAATGCATCTACACCACTTTAAAAATACGAACTATACTTAATCGCACTATGATATTCCAATTTGATAAGTAGGTAGATACTTCTAATGCCATGGCACAAAACCACTATTCATGTGTTTAAATGTGTTCTTTAGTAAATGGGAAAAGTGACACACGCGTTTGAAACAGCTGAACTGTATAACCAACAATATAGCATATGTCAGCATCTTATAGTGTCAAAGTTTGCTACAAAGGTTTGGCAAAAACCGCAAATTGAACTATAAAACAGTAAATAATGGGGAAAACACTTAGTAGTGAGTAACTACCTATCCAATGATAACCATTTCAACCAATCAATACCATAAAAGAAGAGAGACTAACATCGTTGACACTAATAAACATCAACAGGAACATAAAATCGATGTTGACCTTGATTGAAGAACAAGCGTCACATTTAAACCTATAGATCTTAATGTGCGTATGTACTATATATTATATTCTCATAACCACATAGCATATACACAAATCTAGAACACACCAGTATTTTTTTAATATTTATTTCGCTTTTATTTTGTCATCTTTCTGATTTTTTAATTTTTAATGTTGAAGGGAATCGTACGCATTTGAGTACTAAAATTGTAAGACTGGCTACTAGGCCTTTTGATTTGTAATTAAGGCCTTTTGATTTGACTCAATAATCGAGCAATTATTACCTTCATATATATGGTAATATCAGGTATATTTGTCTCTCTCTTCACATTATCCAACCCTTGCCCATTGCATTTATGGATGACGCAAGATCAGAATTGACTTCTATAAGTGGACTAATCAGCTTGCATTGTGCAGTTAAAATTATTTAACTCAACACTGTTAAATTCTTTGAGCATTCGGGCATAAAATAACTCTAAACAACGTTTTTATGAATTTTAGCAAATTGGATTAAATTAAATAATTAATACAACAACGCCAGGTGGACATGTATGTACATATGGGCCTCATGTACCATTCCAATACCTTAAATTGTATATAATCAGGTTTGTAAGTATAGATAATGATCAGTATTTAATATTATTTTCAATTGATTTAATTAGTTGATTAAATAGTTAAATAGTTATATTGTTCATATTAAAATAAACAAGTGTAATTGAAAGAAAACAATTTCTAACTCGCACCTTTCTAATTTGCATGAATTTATAAGAGCAGTGGTGGATCCAGATAATTTTCAAAGAGAGACCAAGATCTATTAGCGCAGAAAATTAATTACTGAACACTTCTTTTGCACTAAGTTAATATTAGTGCTTCTATAGGTTATAGGCTCCATCATGGCCGGCCGCTATTAACGCCATTTGTTGTTATTACTTATGCCAAACCAGCAACAAGGTTTCCACATTTTGCAGCAAAGGAATTTCAAATTAATACCTCAATGATCAATAGTATCAAATGTAACACATCCTTGCCATATTGTAATTATTTTCTATTGCTTAATATCATGTATTGCAACTGATTTACACTATAACGACAGTTAGATTCAAATGTTTTTGAGAATATATTATCCCAAAACTTTGCATAGCACAATTTAATCGTGCATTCTTCTGTAACCGAGCAGTTTTCTAGTAACATACACCGTAACATACATAGTAACATTATTTTAGCAAAATTTCAAACGTGACATACAAAAATTGTTTTTTTCGAATTCGAAGTGATACATTTTAATGGTAAAAGAAATCGTTGGATTTATTGAGTTATAACTCAATGTAAATGTTAAATATTTAGAAAATTGTGGCTAATTTGATAAAACTTAAGTACCAACCTACCTACCTATTATTTGGATTAAAATTATGTAAATTTCATATTTATTTACTAGTCTGTAAATGCAGAAAAATATTAGTATATTCACTATAGGCAAAAAAATATCGTCAAAGATTTAGTACCCCAGTATCATAATTTTAGAACATTGCACAGATAAATATTTCAAAATATACAATTAATACAGTGTTCGACATATTACCATAAATCAATAAGAGATCATATTTTGTTGGCTATCTTGTTAGCTGGCAGCAGAAATTGTGAATTTTTAATTAGATGGCGTTGTTTTACACCGTCAAAATGATGTATGAGTCTTTCTCACGAGCTGTATCTTCTCTATATGTATGCTTACATTTCTTCGATTGCACTCACCTCCCTCATGATAGCCTCGGCGTCGTCATCAATGAATTCCTTGACCGCAACTTTTTTCCAGACACCCTCAATGAGCCGAACTTCTCTGAACACCTTTCCGAATCCGCCCTGTTTGATCAGCACTCGTGGGGGAGGCTTTCGTGGTGAATGAGATAGAAGAAGTGGGCATTTAGAAGAACGGTCATTCACTCGACTGTTCATAAAAAGATTAATTACAAGTTATAAGCGGTTAATCAGTCAATAAGATAAAAATACAACTTTTTATTGCTTAGCAATATTAGATCATTAAATGTAACGGCTACATTATTTTTAGTATTTAAGGATATCGATTGGATGTTCTACGTTTGTCTTGTGAACAGAAGTATTAAATAAAAAGGCTGTACGTCAATACTGCCACAAAATTGTAAGTAAATATAGACACGATAATCAGATAACTGCTCACATACTAACATCAAAATCCTACGGAAGGAAAAATGCGAACTTTAAATATGAATTACGTATTTCCAAATATTTCTCTGATATATTAGAAATCAATATTATCAATTGATTTGTTATATGATTTAAAAACTAAGAAAGATACTTACCAAATCAGTAAAGATAAATCTTGTAATCGTTATAAAATTCCATATATTGCTGATTGAGCATATTTACTCATGAAGTAACAAGAATTTTCTTTCTAAAAAAGGCATCCCAATTGGATAACTGAACTTATTCCGTTGAAAAATTGGTTTACGTTTTAGACATGAAAAATTGTAGACTCAATGTTCATTCATAAAAATAAGATAAATATTCTAATGAATCATGGCTAAAAGATTAACTCGAATTTTTTCTTAATTTTCCAATCTTTTGTCATATTAATCATAATACTGTATATGTGTATATAATACATCACCATGTTAAGAAAAATCTTTATATATATATATATATTCTAAGAAGTTTGAAACAACAAAGAATAGGCAATACCTGATAAGGTGCTTCTCTGCGCCATATTATACACTGTAAAATAAATTGTGTTAATTGTTTAATGTAGTAAAAGCCACTGTTTCCATATAAGATAATTTTAAGTAATTTAACAAAATAATTATAACTATAATATATAAACTTCATTGTATAGTCTATATTAAAAAAAAACATAAATTGCAATAGCAATCTACTCTAT
>JAYRBW010014075.1:0-13108 GCA_036023295.1 Invenusta paracnida | reverse complement strand
GTTTAAAATATTTTGTGTCATTGTCAAAACGACTAAATTTGTGGATCATTTCACCAAATAAATAATGATTTTAGATAGATTCAACTGCATTTATACATCCTAAAATGAAAAAAAAATTGAATACATTTATACCCCCTCAGGCCCCAAAATTATGTTCATGATTTGCAAATCTATATTTGTATATTATTTGCTTTTATAGCCTTCCCGGTCATTCATAGTACCTATTACCCAAATACGTAAAAGATTACGGGGGGCTTCGCCACCCAAACCCCCATATATAGGCTCGCACGCTTCGCTCGCGCGCCATTTCCCCCCCCTCCTTTTTCCGGGATTTTTTAATTAGTCAAATCATATGCCTGATATTATATTTCCTAAATTTTACTATTGCTTAGTATGCTGTATGTGAACTTTACCAATAACAATCTATTTGCAATGTATACTTTTGTGATTTTGGGCAGCTAACTATTTTTATATGGAATATATTAACCTCTTCATTACGGCGTGAGACCAACGTGGATAATGTGTAAAGTATTAAGCATACAAGTGTACATAACAATTCCTATAAGTAATATTAAAATAAATTCAGCACAAGCGAGTTACCTGTGTAATGAAACTTATTTAAATAGGTAATGTAAATATTTAACTCTAGTATACTATATCTAACAATATTATGTATTAACCAATACGCGTTATATGTAACTAACTATACTACATATTATACGTTGGTTGTCTTGCTCGTAACAAAAATACTGCAGATGATAGATCTGATGATTATGGTCAATTTTATGAATACATAGTATAATTATATTGCACATCATGCATATATATTGAAATTGTATACTACCATTAACTATTTGCACCGTACTGCTATTATATATTTGGTCTCTCATAATTAAGTCAATATAAGATTTCGGCTTGCATATTTTATATTGTTGCTTCTCCATTATTGAGATTAAATTATTTATGTTCAGTCTCCACTAATGACAAATATAACAATTTCTTGTATTATGCATTAAATCTTTCAATCATTTACTAAATTAATATATCTGATGCAGATCTTAAAAATAAAATGTTAAGACCTGTTTATTTGATTATTTTTGTTTGTTATTAATTAGAAACGTTTCAAATCAAACATGGTGAACACTATAGTTGATACGTATGATTGTAGTAGTTATTTTCCATTCAATAATATTTTCCATATAAGTTATAGGTATACAGTTGTCTAATTCGCTGAGAGAAATGTATATATATTAATTGGGAGTCAAATTTGAAATTGAGTATTTCAAACATGTTTTTTTTATTATATTAATTCTTGATTAGAGATGATAAGAGAGGAGCAAATTTTCATACTGGTCATATAATGTTGATGCTATTATAGGAATAATTATCTAAGCACTAAAAAAGCAGAGTAGTTATATTTTTTCATTAATAAATATATTTATATAAACTTTTATTTGTTTGTCTAAATTTAATTATAATAGCCATGAAAGTTTCTCATTTGTTTTCTATTTTGTTTTTGAATTGTCTTGCAACACTCACACAAGTATTATTTAAACATGTATTTTGCTAATATAATCAATATCGCTAGTATTACTTTTCTTTTATATTTCATAAAAAGTACATTCATTAACTTATTCGAGCTTTTTATTTACATTGCGATATTGAAATGCACGATTCGTTTTTGTAGACGTAAATATTTTATGTAAGCGTTTGAGAAACGTATAGTTCATTGAATTTTGTACACCAGAAAATCTATTTTTAGCATTCATAATGAATAGTATAGTACAGTTCATTCTATTTTGCACGTAATTTTCAATCTATTTTGCTTCTTTGAAAAGCACAATAATAATTTACTTAATTATTTTTCATATCATATTTTAGCTATTACTTTCTATTTTATGTTTAACATTTTAGTATTTTTTATTACTGAGAAAACTATGATTTAATTAAAAAATTGGAATTATAGCAGTCTAATAAATAGAGAGAACACGTATTATAAAAAAAATTATGTTCTAGGATATACTTTGTATAAATAAACAAACTAAATATGAGTGGTAAGAAATATATATAGGTGTTTGTGCACAAAGAAAGGTTTAGTTATATATGTAGGTACATGTAAACCCGAAATATCTTCACCATTTAAACATCTCATGTGTAGGTCAGCATGTACTGAAATCATTCCAGAAACTTCCGTTGTGTTATCATTAATTTTAAAAATTGTTACGATTTCTCTGATAATCCGTATCCTCTAATATGAAAAAAACACTTATTTATGACCTTAAGTATTATTTTTGTAACATATTTAAACTTATGCGAAAAAGTAATTATTGTTATCAAATAAAATTTACTCATTTTTCTCAATTTATTTTGTATTTTAAGTCATTAAACTTACATAGAAATAAATTCCTCGTTTAAGTTTTATTAAAAATTTAATATTTTTATTTGTGGGTTTAATTAGTAAATTATGTTAAATATAGGCGTCTTTTTAGTGTATACATGCTACGTTTCTTAAATGCTATTCATAAATAAACCATATAACATTGATTTTCACTGTTAGACTATATATGTAGTTTACATCAAACATGTTTATAAATAGCGTAGATGTAGATAGTTAATCATTAATGAAATAATGTTACAATGTGTCAAATTTACAATATAGCAGCTGCTTCACGGTCGTGAATACATAAGCTCAAATAGTTAGATCGGTTAGTCCCGCCACAGATAATGTAATACATCACTAGATAGGTATCTTCACATAAGCATACTAATATTAAAATTGAAAACATGATCAGAAATCCAATAGGCGCGTCATATTATATTAATTATAATTTACAAAAAATATTTATTTATAATTTTTTATTTAAAAAAGAGGAATCAATTGACGATTTTTTAGCGTATTCCGCCCTATTGGATTTGTACTATGTTTCCAATTGTTTTAGAGAGATATACGTATTATGCTATTTGTCTGTATCATAGATATTGGATCTTAAATATATATTAAAAAGTAATATACAATATCTATGGTCTGTAGTCTGTAGTCTCTACCTTCAGACAAGAATTTGCCTGTTCACACACGTTTAGAAATGGGCTTTACTTAGGAAGATTTTTATAGCTGGCAGATCTGTATGAGCAAGAGCATTACCCATCCACATTAATAATTCTTCCTTCGCCAGAAATTCTGTTACCTTTAAATTGTATCCCAAAGACTGGTATACTATTCACCCGCCTTCCCCCTTCTTTTAGACAATAATTTACGAGCCATGCATAGAGATATTCTTACTCAAAGTTAAATAGAGCTTGTCCAAGTTGACCTTCTATAACACAAACTTCAGGTTGTCACGATATGCCAATTTTTTTGCTCTAGAAGTCCATAGGTTAAAACCTGCCTCGTCTTTAAAAATCACGTATCAACAAGTCCCACGTGTCCTCAACGCACCATTGCACTTATTTATTCAAGTAGCTTTGGCCTCTTGAATTTGGTGTTAATTGAATTAAGTCTAGGAAAGGCTCTCTAATGTAATTATCTGATCATTTAGATCTCAAATTATTGTTTTTTATGATATTGGTGGGTTTTATGAAAGAGTGAATTAAAAGCTACCCCTGAGTTTCTTTGAATATTGTTATAGGTTTGTAATTCTGCCATATATAGTCAACAGTAAGATCTTTCATGTCTTGAGAAGCAATGTAGTTTATAGTACTTCCTTATTATTTCGATTGACAATCGACCGTTTCTTAAAACTTTATCGTTATAATAATAATAAAGTTAAAAGTGGATCACGAATGTATTATCGCTGTGCTTGAAGCAGATCAAGATAGTTTACGTTAGCTAATCATTAGCAAAAAACTATTAGAAATATATAATAGCGATAATACATTCGTGATCCACTTGTCCCTTTTTGACATAAGTGCCGTATAGTATATCCATAATTTATTTCACAGTTTTAATCGAAATAAGTCACCTAGTATATATGGCGATAGGGAAAAGCATGCTATTATATTTTAATTTATCATTTGATTTACACTCAGTTGCTTACTCGGTTGGCACTAACTTAGATACAGAAATTTTATGAATATTGAATATGTTCTCATTATTAGTATAATAAATTAAATGCTTTTTATAGAATGTAATTCGCAACAAAAAACAAATATATTTTTACAAACAACTATACTTTTTAGTCAGGGTAGTAAAAAAGAATGGAATATATTTACGAAATAGAACAGACCATTTTTTATTTCTTATGAATGCTAAAAGAAGTTTTGAACGAACTATTTTCTTGGATTCTATAAATCATTTCGCGTCTACAAAAACGAATGAATTGTTTAAATAAAGCATTGTAAATGTATAAAAAATGTACATTTTATGAATTAGAATTATTATAAGAAAGGCGATATTAATAAATATCACGAATTCATTAACAACAGATTGAGGTATATATTTTTAATATGCAATACTTTTTACTTAATATGATGTAATTATATTAGATCTGTTATCTTTTGTCAGGTGGAATATAATGGACATGTTTGGTACAGAAGAAGATTTCTTGATTTCTCTCATCACAGCAATATGTCGAGTGATTTCCATTTTCGAGGCATCGGGTCAAAACGTAGTTTCTAAGTGGACAGAAATGACAGTATTATCCTCCATGGGCTGGGCGAACCATTGTCAAAAGGTAAAACTTGTTCTTCTTACATATGTATAATAGTTTGCATATTTACAATCATAAGTTTAAGTTCTATCATTTGTTAAAATTTTATTTATAATATATCGTTTAAAATATTATAAAAAGTTTGTGTAATCCTTAATATAGGGTGGACTATATGTCAGTTTGATAGTATATATTTTATACAATTACTATCAAGAATATGTATATAATAGAGAACAGACACGACGTGTATGCTATACGAGATTAGTATCCGAGGATAAAGTCCAAGGTGCTGATTGAGAATAGCTAACGACGGGTCTGTTCTATGATTTATCAAATTTTCTGTTGTTTTCTGTAGATAGTTACAATAATATTCAGATGATTTTAGCTTGAACGGTTGAAATTTCAGTATACTGAAATATCAGCTAATTGCGTAATTTAAATTAAGTTCAGTTAATTGGCGAAGCCTAAATAATATTGGTTTGTGTCAGTAACGTTGTTAGTAATGTATGATTTTGGAATATGTAAGACTTACCAGCAGATGTCGATTACTTGTTCGGTCATTTAGACGTGGATGGTGGAGACATGAGCTAGAACGAAGAATGAAGGTTCAAAGACAAAAGTGACAAAAGTGAAGAGGCGAGTAGGAATCTTACAGCGAAAAATGTAACATTCAATACTGTGAAATAGGTGACCCGTGTTTTGAAACTGTGGCGTGACACTGGGCTACTAAGAAGAACAAGAAGCTACGATTGTCTTTGAGTGTGTCCCAGAGAAGAGTATTGAAGTAGTACACCGAAACAGAATTGAATATCTGGATGCGTCATTTATTGAAACAATTTGTAATCAGTTCAACAAACCGTACCAGGCAAATAGTATACTGCATTTTTTGTATTTGCAAATAATATTCCTGAGACAATTATTCAGTCGATGAGTGGCCATATAGTTCGGTAATATCGCTGTGTGAATATTTTACAATGCCGGAGCGAATGAAAATAGTTGCGTTCCAAAGATTGACTGCTAGTCTAACCGCTAAATCTTCGGGGAAACCTATTTTTTTCTCGCTACAATTCTGTGGTTTAAGGAAAAAACGAAATTTTGAAAAATTAAGGTAGCCATTGAGATTCCAGGGGAGGATTCATCTTCCGATTAAATCATATCTTTGGTTCTATGTGCAGATTCGACGAACGCATTCATCTTCTGAGGAAATATTTATTTTTTGTTCTATTTGTACGTTTCATGTTAAGCAAATTTCGTTAGATAAATATATATTGAATTTATATTCTGATTGAATATTAATTTTTTGTTCCATTCGAATAATACAACTGTAAAATTTGATAAACGTATGGAGTCAAGAATTCTTGCGTGTGTTAAAATAGTTCACCATTTACGCAAAGACATTTGTGTTATTCAAATCATTTTAATTAAATAATTGACAGGGTGTCTCAGAATAATTTAATTTATAGGCTTTTCTTATTAAAAACATTAATAAATGTGACAAATATTGCATTTTACAGCTACCGATTTTGAAGTAGCATGTTATATTGAACTATAATTATTTGTCACTTTCTAAAATATTTAAAAACTTCTTTTTATATAATCAAGGATACGAGTAAAATATAATTTTAAATAACATATATTTTACTATTTTAATTTTGTTATTTGATATCAACCTATTTGACATGTTCCATATTTTGTAACTAAGATATACGAGAATAAGCAACGCTATTCAGTTATAAATTCGAAAGCAATATTTTTATATGACAAAATACTCAATATGTACGTATTTATAGTATAATCACAGTGTCGTGCTTATATTATTGAGCTTAAGAAATATTTCAGTATTCTTTATTAGTTCTTTAAATCGTTTTTGCAGATTTTATGTTTTATATATATATTTGAATAGTACATTATATTGAAGCATTGTATCTTAAATTTATTATGAGTTCTCAAAAGTGTAGTGAATTGTCATGTTGATTTTAAATTCTATATTCTACGAATGATTTAAAGCTTCTTTCTATTTCTGTATATTTTAATCTGAACAGGATGTGTACTCCGCTGAATTATTATTATGCAGATGTAGTTGTGATGTCATTACTGTTTTTTATTGATCCCATTCATATTGAATTTTCTCATTTGAAGTAGACTAAGTCGAGTTCCTGCATGCAATATAAAGTGGTTTTTATTATTTATATTTAATATAGATCAGTAAATTAAAAAAAGATTAATAAAACAGAAAATGTTCAAACTCGAAGGGTATAAAAAGTTTATATTAAAAAGAAAACATCGTGTAAAAACGCTTAATTAAGCAGTCCATGTTCAATTTGTTAGGTTTTGGAACCTAGTATGAACCAATGTTAAGTAGTTTAAGTTCTTCAGCCATAAACATAAGTTTACGAGTCCGATGTATTAGAAAAGCTTTTAACCTTTATGACTTTCATTCGAAGTTGGTTCCTTAGAGACAAGATTCTATAGTTTCTCTATTTTTTTTAGCTTTAAGTGCATTTCACTCGTTTGTAAGGCAGATTTCTTGAGAGGGTGTATTTTCACGTTGAAGAAGATCCAATTTAGTAAAATTGTGTCGGTTACTAGTTGTATACCCATACAAAGTTTACTTCACACCAAGATTCTTAATTCTCATCGTGTTAGGCAAAGGGGTGGTAGAATAATATTTTTATAAATTTTAAACCTATTTTTGGAATTAGGTGACTACGTCTACCTTTGTAGATGAAGTTTATAGATTTGATTGACTATTTCTAGCTTGAACGTTGATGCCATATTCAAATTATTTCCGTCAATTTGTTTTAATAACAGATATTTGGTTAGTTTAGTCATATCCAAAATGATAAACTTTATAAGAAAAGAAAATGTAAACTCGATTTGTATAAAATCGTTTATTAAGTGATTCAGATTCAATTTGTTAGTTTTTGAAACTTAGGATGGGCCAACGTTAGAAGGTTAAGTCTTTATTAGAAATGCTTTTAAGGTTATAGTGTCATTCGAAATTGATACGTGAGAGACAAGATTCAATAGTTACTTTCTTTTTGTTGCTCTAAGTGCATTCAGATAGTCCTTTAGGGACGAGATTTTTTCTTGAGCAGAGGGAATGTAAGTGTAGACCCCGTTCCCAGGCGCGTAGCCAAGGGGGGGGTCACATGGGTCATAAACTAGGGTTTTATCGGAAATTTCTTATGTTTGTTCGTGTTGTAACTAATTAACATCAGTTTCTTTCACAAACAAAATATAGTATATGTTAGGATAATACACTATAGTATGGTTATCAACAGATTTGTTTATGCATACTTAACTATTTAACGCAAGGAATGTCCGAACGCTATTTATATGAACTGCTCTTCTCATGTTTTAAATCTGGCTTTAAGTAAGTCTTCTACTCTTCCTGAAATTAAAGCTGTCATGACTACTATTTTCGATGCCTGTTTTATTTTCAATATTCAGCTCCATGGGTACCACAAATTAAAAGTTACAGTAGAAGAATTGGTCCCCAAAAGTAGACACAGTATAGTGTGAAGTAATATTGCAAAACTCGGTGGGTTGAAAGGCCCGATTCCATCAATGTGTTCTTTGAACTTTACCACCCTTTACTGAAAGTTTTCAATGAAGCCAACGAGCATGCTATTGCCAATGCCTTGACTACACCAAGAATTCTCATATATTCTCTCATTCTTCAGAAAACACTTTGCCTTACACACCAAATTTACCTTCAATCAAAAGATCCTGATCTCTGTATTTTGATGAATGAAATTGGTGTTATCATTGGGATGTTGAGCAGTTGGCGAGGAGACGTCGAGGATCAGATGTATAATGCCGTTTACAATGAAGCTGAACAACTATACAGGAAGGTAGAAGACAATGATGAGTTAGGATTACCAAAATGTAATTGTCGGAAATATTTTATATTTTATCGGAAACTTCACAATTTTTCATTGACCGTCACAAAATCCTAACTACGCACCGGCAATCCCAATTAGATTTCTTCGAAGCTATAACAAAATCTTTTCTACCATCCCTTTGGCCAACACTACGAGAGTTAAACATCTTCGTGTGAAGTAATCTCGGTATATGAATACAACTATAGTAATCGACAAACGTTTGCTATAAATTTGATTTACTTCAACGTGAAAAAACATTACCTCTGCTTAAGAGAGAAATATCGTCCCTTATGGACTATCCCAATACACTTCAGTAACAAAAAACTACTAGAATCCTATCTCAAACGAACCAACTTCGAATGACAGTATAACCTTGAAGGCTTTCTAGTTTCTAATAAATTTTACTCTAAATTTGCGTTTGAAGAACTTAAACTGCTTAACCTTAGCACATGGCAATCTTGAGTTGCAAAATCTAACAAACTAAATCAGGATTGCTTAATAATTTTTTATACCTTTTAAGTTTAAACTTTTTCTGTTTCCTTTAACATACTAATTACCCATTACCATACTTTTCAACATACCCATTAATATAGGTATGGCAAAATTTGCTAAATATCTATATAGATTAGTTTGGTTAACTTTTATTCTCAGTATATTTATATATAGTGTAGATTTTGTATAGTTTTAGATGTATGAGTCCCTGATGAGTACTAATATATGTACAACTTTATCGCCACTTTTCGACAATAGGTTTACATCTCTATTACTGTATGTTGTAACTCATCATAATATCAACATTATTTAGTATTTATATATTTTCTTGAAACTGAATTTTTGCTTTAAATTATTACGGAGTAACTTTGATTTTAAAACAATTCATTCAAAAAATATGTTATGCAAATGTGAATTATAAAAAAATATTTGAATTCTTTAGGGTATACTGAAATTCCTAAAATTCCTTAATTTGTGTCCTACATTCCTTTATTTTGGTTGTGGGTTTTATATGTAATATATATTTATTATGCTTCTAACTGTGCGCTAATATATTTCCAATTCAAAATTTGAAGATACTAAATAATGTTACCGACTGCTCATGGTATCCGAGCCTGGTTCAGGTGATTGATGAACTTGGCAATCGTGCGAATCATACTGGGAATGAGAAAATCGATATTGACTGGATGAAAAACTGTGTCAATAATATTGCTAAGGTATATAACAATTATGATTTCATGCCTGGCTTCTAAAAGCGATCTGCATATATTATTTTAGTATTACATAACTACAATAGAAAATGTTAATATCTTTAGAAATGTCGATATACAAATTAATTGAATTTCGTTTTTCTTCTATCCATAATATCTAAATATTGTTAAAATTAATTTAAACGTTTGATTTGAAATATAATGTATCAAATGGTTATGCGCAGATTAAATTTAAACATGCTTAAAATATTTAAAAAATTAAACCTATGAATTACTACATATTATATAATAACGTAATAAAAATTCTAAATTTAATATTTGCAACATGTTCTTTCAAGAACACTATCAAACAGTTAACTGCATAAAAAATGATTTACAGGATTTTTTAATCAATTTATCGTTTTATTTAAAACATCTATCTTGTGTTAAACTCTGCATGACATTCCAATTCTTTAGTGTATTGATATTTTCTCTGATAAAAAATGTTCACCATCGTAGTGACATTCGGTATAGATAAAGATAGACTGGACACCACCAGTAGACTATATACAGAACCGATAGGTAATCACGGATACTGTCAATATTAATCCATTGCATTGAGGGGGGGGGGGTGGTTCATGCCATAGTTGCAGAATTGGATAGTATAATCTTTAGGTATACTATAACAGTATATAGACGCATACTGCATAATGTAAATATAAATTGTTTAACTGTGGAACAAAGGAAAATGAATTGTTATTTTGAAATATGCATAGTTCATTTTCGTTTTATCTATAGTATTTCACATATTAATCCAATTTTAATTTTTAATTATACATTATTCTTTTAATAAGTATCAATATATTAAAAAAAAATGTTTTAAACTAAATCACTGACTCCATCGTATACGTAAAATTTATAAATGTTCATCAATGAATATAAGTGGTTTTTATCAATCAATTTTATACAAATGTATAAGAATATTATATAACCGTGAAATATAATATGTGTATTTATTTAAATTAATTTCAATACTTGTTTTTTTGATATTCAAACAACGATATTGTACATATTATATTATCTGTAAAATATATTAATTACATTGATGCAATCTATCCTTATATACAAATAATTTACAGTTACTAAATTCTAAAGCATTAATTTACGAATGTATTCAAAAGAAATAGTGGTATTAAACCGTATATACATAAATAAATAAATAAATAAATAAATATATATATATATATATATATATAAGCTTTATTTGATTGCTCTACGATTTTATCAACAAATTATAGATACTTATTTTAGAATATATTTATAGTTCTCATATGCTTAAAATGTCTTAATCATAATTTTGTACGATACACTATTCATGTTATATTTAAAATTTTAACTTCTTAATACATATCATTTTAACTCCTTCAAATAATAGTTTTATTATGTAATATATATATTTTTCATTAGCAAATAAAAATATTAAGCAATTGCTTGTATAGGTATATTAGATATAAATTTTAAATGAATTTAAAAAATATTCGTACTGTTTCAGAGTTTGTTATTGAATTCCCATCTCTCATCAAGCAATGCTTCTATTGTTTTTAACGAATGGAAAAAAATGAAGGAAAACTATTCTTGTCAAATGGTAAGCTTTTTTTCAGCATTCAAACATAAGATTATAAAAGTAACAGTACTTTAAATGATAGTTTTTTCTATTTATTACGAAATATTTCATTTTAATTTAAATCTAAGATGTGCAGTATTCGGGAGTTCGTATCTGATGAATCTCATATTTGTACTTTTCAGTCGGATATAACAAAATCCTTGCGTGACCAAGAAACGGTGAATATAGCCTTACATGACCAACTGCTCAGTATGACGAATTTATCCAATTCCAATTCCATCGTTACTTTTGAGGAACTCGTTAATCAGAGTGAGCTAGAAGTCTTTATGCAACACTGTTGCCGTCTTTTTGAGCGAGTCGGAGAGACTCGATTGACTTCTTTCTTACAGTCAACTCTGGATTTGGATGCTAAGAAACTCATGGTAGGTAATATATACCCTTCATTATACCATAATTAGAATTTTGTTGTTGCTTTTATTCATTTAAATACAATTTGATTTAAATTGAACCTGTTATTGTATATAATTTAGTAACTTCGCGTCTTAAACATTCTGTAAAAAATCGGAAAATTGTTTTTTTGACAACTAGATGCAAATTGGTATATATACCTATATTATGTAAACTTACGCCAATCAATAGTTCAAACAAATTAATGTATGATAATATGTTTACAATATTTATTAAAAATACAAGTCTTGCTCATTTGTAGTTATGTCACAAAATATGTTTGTCCTGTTCGATATCAAATTGATTTTCAGGATTTTTTTCTTTTGTTGCATTACGCGTCATATCTTTTCCGTGATTGTAACTTGGGAACTATTGAGAACTCGAGATAATAAAACGAATAGATGACCGATAAGGAACTGTGAAATATGATATTTACTAGTTTCCACGAGTGTAGATTGTTAAAACGAAGCAGTTGTCATTATATTCCTCTCTCTTAATATAATTTCAGAGTTTAATTCTAATAAATGTTATGATGAAAATTGTGAATGAATAAATATCTTTTTTATGAACCTTACATAGTCATATTAGTACTATAATTATGAATGTCCACTATAGAAACCGGTTTATTGCAAGCGTAAGGATTAAAATCTCTTACTGTATAATTCTTAAGTAAGAATTCTATATTTTTCTGTACGTATGAGTACTAATTCACATACATATATAATAATAACACAGTAGGACCTGAAGGAATAAATATAAGGGACGAGACAACATCTTTCTAATTTGTAACTTAATACACTGTAGCATCATATTTAAATTCCCTTTTGGCTAAGGATTTAAAGTCTATAAATGATACGACCTAATCTGATCTGTATATAAATAAAAATGCCACTTTAAATGTTTCTATAATTTTACAATTTCTAACTTTACTATAGCTTATATTCTACTATTTCAGTTTATTCTTCTTCGAACACTAATTGATTATCATACTCCCAAGCATGAAACTTTTTGCGTGTCCTTAAATTGGTTTATTAGCTGGCTAAAGGGAACTGATACAAGGTAATAAAACTTACGTGCTCTTATTTATTATTTTTTCTTCTTAGTACATACGTTTTATTTTCTTTCACGCATTTGTAGGCGAAACTTATTTTTGTTATCTTTACTATATTATTAGATTATAATTTATGCGAATAACTTTTGCGAGCAACCTATACGTACAGTATATTATATCATGGATATCTATATAGTAGACCGGGATGAGACACTGAATTGAAGGCTCTACAAGAGTGGTGTCACTATAAAATGCTCCAACACGCTTAAACT
>JAYRBW010014064.1:0-13108 GCA_036023295.1 Invenusta paracnida | reverse complement strand
TTTGTAAGCGTGATATTTGCTCTTTTTCAATAATCTGCAAACAGTAGATTGAGAGATGTTATTTTCTACCGATATACGTCTAGTACTGATAAGGGGATCGTTATTGACGGCATCTAAGACCATAACTTTGTTATTATCGCCTGATGCAGATATTGGTCTGCCTGAACGTGATCTGTCTTTTACTAACGTTCCAGTTTCTAACAATTTATTCTTCCAAAAAAGAATTGTACGTGCGGAAGGTGCTTCTATCCCATATTTATCAAGAAAAAGACGACGACTCTCTTCGCAGTTAAATGTAATAGCCCAGGAGCACAGCATAACTTTATGTTCAATCGTATATTCCATGATTACACTTTCTTCAGACTGTACACAAACTTTCTTCAGACTGAACACAGACAGTCAAATTTCTAATCGTATATTCCATGACTACAAGTCAAATTTCAAATGATTATGCTAGCCTATGGATATGCAAAGATGATGTAGCTATGATGTATTGATCAATGCATTCATAATCAGGATGAACTTGTGTAAATACATACATATATTTAAAAATCCGCAAGTACTTTTGACTCACCCGGTATATATCGGTTTTAAGTAGCTAAATTGACGATATAAAAATTTTTTGTGATATATTAATAAGCAATATTTTAATTTATATAAACGCCGCAGCTAATTTGGAGCTTATAAACACGTTTAATCAAAGAAATACGATAATTAATTAATCAAAAGCAAAGAAATGTTTTACAAAATAAAAATAGTTGAACACAAGTATCAACTATAGCCATAAATAACAAAAAATAACAATAATAGACCCTGATACCACCCTGATCGAACGCTGGAACGAATGTGGCAGTAAGCTTTTCTGTCAATCAGACAACGGCATCGATACTCCTCTTTCTGACGAAACTTTTGAGCTATGAACCTCCTCTACTTAAAGAAGAGATTGAAGCAGCAATGAAGATCGTGAAAAAGGAAGTCCACTGTACTAGACAACATCCCAATCCCAGCTGAACTTATAACGAACACAGTGCCTACGAGCACTTCACAAACTGTGTGCAGCCATGTATATGTAACAGCTAAGAATAGCCGAAGACTAGGAAAGCAGTAGAATGTGATGTGCAATTCTGGAAACCCAAATTAATGCTCAGACTATCGAACCATTACCTAAATAATGTGATACTACTCTACCTCTACACATGTACTTGAATTATATGCGTTAAAAGGGGGAAGAAGTTAGTTAAACTACGATCGTAATGCCTATTCAACTTACAGCTTAGGCTGAAATATACCTTTTATAGTGTTCGGAATAAATTCATCTTAAAATAGTTGAATAATAGTACCATTGGTAATCACTACACCAATAGCCAATTAGAGAAAGCAGATGGGAAAACACCCCACTTGTTTTACTACCGTGACTTATAATCTATGACACGCATTTTACGTCACTTGTTTTTTCTTTCCTTATAATCGTAAAATAGGAAATTTTATTCTATGCAACAGACCAGCTCTGGTTTTAGAGCTGACAGAGGCACTTCAGACAAGCTTTATATACCCTCTAAGTAATGATTAAAAAGCCGAACGACATAGGGATAGCTGCATATTTTGTCTACATCGATTATATAGCAACGAGTTTGATAATGACAGTCGTAAAATTCATTTCTAACTATGAAATAAAGAAACTTTCCAATACATCTCCATCTACTTTTTCTACATACTTTTGGACCGACAAACTGGTTGTCCGTTTTCCGCAGGCGATCTTTAAAAAAACTTGATAATATTTAGGGGTAGCGAAAGATTTCGGTGGTATTGTTTCCATGAACATCTCTCGTCTCGTACTCTCCCACCGGAGACAACGTAAGAGTACATAGGTGTTCCGCATCTTTATCTGCGTTCTCGTCGCATGGTTCTGGCAAGTGGGGCGGTCCGCCTAGTTTATAAGATGGAGATACTTTCTCAGGATTGGGCGTTGCCTCTATGGAGTTGGTGTATAGTTATTACCTTTTTCTGGTTGAGGCCTTCGTTTATAAATAGTATACTCATGATCTTCTGATATACCATTCCGAGTAATTTGTCTTGATTTATTTGATTTTAAGTCTTCCTTATTGTCTCTCCAATACATCTCGTCCACCTCATCGCATCGCTCTACAGCATTCCGTAAGCAACCATCCAATGAGGCGAAAACCACACAGAGCCCTTTAAATCTTAAAAAGGTGTACATCAAGGGTGTATCCACTCTCCTCACCTCATCAGTCTCTACACAAAGAGATGATCATGCTGATCACTTAGGCATCAAAATAGGCTGGTTTCAAACCTCCGATACGCAGACACTGCTCTATATGTGCAAACATACATGAAAAATAACCAAGTACTGAATTAAATCATTTACTTACTTACTTGATAATAAAGAAATAAATAAAAAATTGAAAACGTTGATCGTTTAAATATCTTTGCTCAATCACATCCAACTCAGGAGAATGTTCAAAATATATTTCAACTCGTACTGCAATGATAAAGAAAAAAATGTGTGACCTAAATATTATTTGGAGTGAAAAGACCTCTCAACTAATTTTAAAATAAAGATCTTGAAAACACTTGCCTTGTCAATGATGACTTATGAGACAGAAAGATGGACTACCAAAACAAAAGATAATGCTAAGATAGAAACAGCAGAGATGTGTTTCTGCCAAAGGCTTCCCAAAATCAGAAAGAAGAACCAATTCGACAGCATCTTAGATAAGTTCCACACCAAACACAAGATTTTCGGGAATAGAGAAAATAAAAATTAGCTTCTCTGGTCACAAGTGCGGGCATCCATATTGTTTCTTCCTGAAAGTCACACTGCAAGATACAGGTGAAGAAGCAGACCCCAGACTAACTATTGCTACTTTTAGTGACACTTTCGGAAGTGGGCGGAAGTATCAGCACACTGCATCTTCAGACTTGTAAAAAATCGAGATGGATTGAGAAACGATGTGGAAACGGCAGCCAATGTCCGCCTGAACGACGCTGGATAAATACATTCTGATTATACAATGTAGCATATATATATAGATAGTATATTTTATATATTATATAAATTGTATAAATAAATCTAGTTAATTCATAAAATTTGGTAAAGGATAGTAAATAGTCAAATTACTCCTGTCAATAGTTTCTTTTTAAAAATCGGTTGTCTATTATCATAAATTGTTTCTTACACTACTCGCCAACATCTATTACATACTATGACTGATAGAAAATATATTAATAAACTGTGTTAGATAAAATGAGATTGGTGGGTGTATAAAGCGAAATTAAATATTATGACTTATACAAGCACACATTATTCAAACACAAATTAAATATAAAGAACTTTGCTAATCGCCGAATACACAAATGCCAGTTATTCTGTTTATGGATGCATATAATTAGTTGCATGCAGAGTATGAATTGAAATTACCCTTGAGATTACAATGCGAACACCGATTGACCACTGAAACTATCGGTTTATTTGTTAGAAAGATTTTGTAACCGTTATAGCAACTCCATATCACACCAACAATATTAGAATTAAGCTCGTGATTAATATATTGTTAATATTTTTTATGAATAATTAGTTCGTATGATATGGACCTGCCATACCTAATGCTTAGAAAGTCTCCCTTGCAAATTGACAGATCTCCGGTTATGGTAAAGCGGTTATAGAGCCCCACTGTAATCGTGAGAACCCCAATTCGATACTCGGCATGTCACCGATAAGCTCCATACTAGTCTTTCATTTTAATATACTGACGATTGGTAAAATTCTTAAATCACAATATTATGACCGATAATTTATATACCATGCTATAGTGTTGGTCTTTATACAAGTAATATGAAAAATATATTCGCTAATTCTGTTATTCTGCATCAAACCAATAAATCTCACATTATGTAAATAATACACAGATAATCTTTATTGTGAACTCAATAATGTATTACTTTATTAAGACAATTAGATTAAGAGGAAACAGTATTAATAATAATAATATTAAAATTATAATTAATTATCGCTTTTATTAATGATTCTATGATTTGAGTTTTGATTTGAGTTTTGATTTTATGAATAGAATAGAAATACAGTTCATTATATAGTATTAAAACCAATCTTTGTATACTTATTTGTATTTAGCAAAATAATTATCCGTACTTTTATATGAGAAATGATGATACACCATTTTGTGCCTTTCATTTTACACCATTAAAACACCATTCCCTATATAAAAAACGTGTACTATCTGATATTGTTAAATGTTAAATATTTAAAGTTTCGTTGTTTTTAAATAAAAATTTAAAGTTTGAATCAATTTGAGAAAGCCCACTTCTTAATAACTAAATATTTACATGCAATGGCCGGAGGTATTTTCTTACATGCGTCGTCAACAATTATGTTCAAACAAAGTGAAGAACAATAAGACTATACAACAGTTCTGTAGTAAGCTTATATCTCCGTCAAAATGTCAGTATAACCCTATTTTTCTTTGTAATTAATACCTTTCGTACTCTTTGACCATTGAACAAGTCACGTATAGCAAATAGTTCAAATATAGAATATACCAGTTCTCAATACAAACAATTTATCCTGGTATTTCTCTTTTCTGAATTGGGTTGTTAATAAGAAGATTGAATAAACATAGGACTATATTTATAAAGCTCCGATATGTTTGCCAGTAAATAGAGGTACCATAAGGGCTGATCATACATTGGCAACAAACTGAATCACATAAACCTGAAATATGAAGTGGTTAATTCTAGAAATTATTTAATAGCTGTTAATAATTTGATAGCATACATTCATGTGTAACTGCATATGTTTAAATATTACTTACAATTTGGATTTGGATTTAATTTGCGTGAAATTTAAAATGTTACTTTATAAAAAGCACGAATGTTTTAGTGAATTAATAAATTAATCTAACAAAATACTCATTACATTCTAGTGTCAATAAATGATATACTACCCATAAAAAAGTGTTATCTTCTATTTTAATTTTTAAATTTGTCATTAAACAATAATTACAGCATCTAATAAAATGCTTTTTATAATTTTAGCTTTGTGCAATTAATACATTTCATTTTTGAAATTGAATACTATTAACGTCCATTTGAATGAGATGAATTATTTATGTATACAACATATACTGCATTATTATTTTAGTTGACTATTAGGGGCGTAATTTGGCTTCAAAATATGTAAAATATTCAAACAAGTCATGCTTATCTTATTATTATAAAACTAATTTCAAAATATGGTCTATCACAACTCAAATCTTTTCAAAAGAGTGCTCACGACGATGATAATGGGACTTATGTTAGTATTGCATTTGTTTTTCGCTACTGGCCAAATTCCCACCTTTCCTTGAGAAACATCTCGACCTACGACTACAATAAAAATCGCTTTTGTAGCGTGAGCTGGTGATGGTCATAAAGTGTTGGTGATGTTGATCTCTTGTAAACCTTTCTTCTGAATGTATCCCACCATTTTTTATCCAAAAACGCGGTATGAAGTGAAACAGTAAGATGTTCCCAACACCATTCTAATCGTCTCTAAATGTTTACAGCAGATAATTGAGGTTGTGATCGAAATTTCATAGTGTGACGAAAGGTGTTTGTAGATTTATTTGAACAGTCAAGTTTCTAAATACAAGTTGCCGAGTGTTAAAAAATATATTTTTATACTGTGCATACAGACTTTTTACACAGCTTTTTTTACGTTTAGAAAAAGCAGCAATTTATAGTACATGTAGTAAGTGTAAATGTATAAATGTATAAATGTATATAAATGTATAAATGTAAAATGTATAGTAAATGTATAAAGACTATCAGTTTTGATAAGTTTTACATAATAATTTTGAAATCTTGTACGTGTGTCATTTTTGCTTGATGGTGTTCTCGTAAGGTGGTTAATTATATATACTCGTAACCTAACACATCGATAAAAATATAAAATAGGAAATTTTTGTTCTCTTAATAGTGAGACAAATTTTCATTAATTAAACTATATTAACAATAACGCACGAAATACGTCATACAGGGGTAAAACCAAAAGACATCTGATAACTAGAATCAAAGAGCATCGATAAGGAAAATCTCCCATTTAGCGAACTACAATACTTGTAACAATATTCTATCTAACGATTCCTTTAAAACAACTAGCATAAGCACATCGGACGTCGATATTATAATCAAGAAAGCCATTTTTATTAAAACACACAATCCACCCTTCAATAGAACTCTTACTAATAGCGGTGCCTTCTTTTTTCTTAACGTATTTTAGCCTTCATAATTTCTCTCTGTCTCTGTATTTCTCCCAATTTGTTTCTTAATGTGATATAATAGGTGTCGTGTTACTTAACCCGCCTTGTAAGTATTTTTCGATTATTCTTTTTCTTGTCCAATGTTATATTCTAGACTAATATCTGCAATATTACCCACCAATTTCATATTTATTGTATCTGATGAGGGGACATAGTTGTTTCGAAACACGTAATGCAATCAAATTTTTTAAATTTTTTGTTGATTGATTTTACTTTTTAATTTCAAGAGGTTGAAAATGTTTCATTGTTTGCTAAAATGTCAGAATATAGTGACTTCACATTAATATGGTTGTATAATAATATATCCGTATTTTATTTAATAAGCTGACATTTACTAACTAGTACCAAAATATAGTAATCTTATAATTGTCTATACATATGCATATTATATGTATATGCATGTAATAGTAGTTCACATTGTATTAACGAATTTCATTTGCAAAAATATGTTGTCACCTAAATTTTCAATAAAATACTTTTTATAGAGTATTAAACAAATACTAAGCAGAGTAAATAGACTAAAATAAATATAATATAACTATATGATAAGCAATTGTTTAAATAAACATGTCCCTGTTCAAATTTAAAGTGTTACCTTTTAATTTGCTTATAAGCAACATAATTTGATAATTAAATACGTAAAGTTTTTTTGAGTCCACAATCGAGGATAATACATTGTGAACCAAACAATATTTATTTTGTCATAATTAGTTGTTCATTAAATTTAATTCATTCTATGCTAATTGTATAATTAGAAAATATATTAAATCTAAAAATGATTTCAATTCATAAATTATACTTTAACAATATGTAATCATCATGTGTATATTTGTAATATATTAAATATCAATTTCAAATAATATAATTTTTCTCCGGATCAGTTAAACCAATATTTAAATATATGTGTCAGGTAATAATTTGCGTTTTCATTATTATAAGTTTTACTTATACTTGTACTCAAACCTAGTTTTAATGTTGAAGGACATGTAACATCGCTTATTATTTAAAGCAATGTGTGCGCGTATATTACCTGTAAAAGATTGAAAGCATTAATAATTGAATTATTAATCAGAATAATAATTAGCCACTAACAATATTATTATTTATATAATAAATAATCACTGCTCTCCCAATTTCAATATCTATCATACCTATATATTATACCTACTTTAAATGTCAAAAGAATGATAAAATTAGCTTTCATAAAGAGCACAAAACGATCATTATTTACTTATTCGTTCTTGTAAGCCAATTAAAAATGTATCGGTTATTGATTTTTCTTTCAATAATCTTCAATATTACAAAATATATCTACTTTTTCGATTTGAGTTGGAACGTTTTTTGTTTTTTAATCTTTCACAGTATATTACATATTATCAACATTTAAAATGATTTATATTTAAAGAGTTGCAGATACCAATATATAATAAAATCAATTTATTGAATAAATTGTATTATAAAATAAGTATTATTAAATAGTCGGTATTGACAAAATAATATACACGATGTAAAGTAATATCTAAATCAATCGTAATAAATGAAAGTATTCATAAAGAAAAAGTCGCCCTGTAGAAAATGTTAACATACATGATAAATAAATTTGTCATAATAACTATATAAACTCATTAATAATACGAAAAAACTAACTATATACATATATACATGTAAATATGTGCTTTTACTAATTTAAATAAATGTTACATTTTCACTGTGTTCACATACATATTTTCCTTGGTGATACATATATTGGATAATATAATAACAGAATTATAAAGAATTAATACGTATTATTAATATTATTTTCGAAATAATCTTCGTTGAAACTCCCTAAGAATGCAAACAAATACCCAGCGCAAAACATAAATATATACTTGCGATAAACCTTTGAGAAATTTTCCAGCATCTTTGTTTTGTACGAACTTCTACTTCTATAGCTTACATTATTTCTAAGCACAATTTGACAACCGAATATAAACTTACTCCGGAAAGTTGTCAGTATATTTCGCCTCCTTCATTCGATTTTCGGAAGTATGTCTTTGCACCGGAACACTAGCCAAGGTTGCAGAAAGCGATGGCTCCACCTGAATTCCACTCTCACAGTTCGTCCAGTTCGCATATCCACAATCACGTTGGGGTAAGTAGACAAACTCTCCGGTGATCTTCTCTCGTCTTCTTCTTGCAATGGACCCTCGCGGAAATTGAAGAGAGGCGTTCTCAAATCCACTGTCAAACTTAGCGGTCGCACTAGCAACCGGTACAGCTGGAAACATGTTTAGAGTCATGTCTTCCTATAGATCTAGATCTACCGATCACGTCTGTCGAAACTTCCGGGAGATAAAAATGTATTAAATGAGTTTCTCTTTTCTTCCGGTCTGGCTTTTTAATATAAGAAATTATAGTCTAGAGTTGCGACTTTAAGTGAGACTCGATTTGTATGTACAGATTTATTCATTTATTCAAATATATGCCACTCAAACATATTCGCTCAAGACAAAATTTAAGACGTCACATGACCAGTAAAGTTGACCACCAAGGAGTTAATAAACCAAAGCACACATGCTATAATACAAATTATACAGAGAACACCATACAAATCGGTCCTCCATAGAGTATGTATACATACTTGGCTACATTTAACATATTATAATGAGAACAAATAGAGTTTACCTAAAGTTAGTCTATATATATGTATATATTCGCCCTCGATTTTCTACATTCAAAGAGTGAAAAGTTTCTAAACATGTCATTTTCTGAAATGTATAGTCAGACTACATATGCATGTGTGGGATTTATATTTCGAGCACATGAGCTTTGAACACATACATAAAAGGTTACGTCTTGTCCGTATGTATTGTTTATTCACGATTGTGTCAGAAAGAAAAATAAATCCTGGAATCTATGTATACTTAAATATTTAAATTATAAAATTGACATGTATTTCATTTTGTAAGGTATGTATTGTACCGAAAAAAAATGCATTTTTCAATTTGCAAATAGTTCAAAAATATAATTAAATTTTAAGGGTATTTGTTACGTCATTGAAATAATTTATCAAAGTAAATATTTCGTAAACACCCAGATAATACTATTTTTAATTTATAGTTATTGGGAAATAGAAAATATACGTAATGTGAATTATTAATTGATAATAATTATTATAATAATATCTGAGTCTATCTTATTTAAGACTTCTTTGTTGGATTTGAAATCTTTCCATGAGACACCAAGGATTCTACGAAGTTACCACATTTCGAAGGCTTCAATCATGAAGCGATTGGGTCCACAAAGCCTGGATTCGCAGCCATAGCTCATGGTTGCAATGCCAATGCTTTTGATGAGAGATATTTTCGATTTGAGATTGATATCTTTGTTTTTCCAAATATGGTTGCATCTCATAATGGCCATTTTGGGGAGGCTAATACGACGCTTAATTTATTTATTGCGGTCACCCTTGCTGTTTAGTTGGGCTCCTAGATAATTGAACTCGTCAACTAGATCTACCTTTTCATCATCAACAGTGATCTCTGTTTGATCTAGTGTGTTAGAGCGCATCAGTTTTCTTTTCTTTATGTTGAGACGTAGACCGTATTCTTTGCCAGCATCATTGACGTGGTTGATCCATTGTTGTATGTCGTGGGCGCTGGTTGCAAGTAGTGCGGTGTCATCAGCATATCTAAGATCTGTGATTCTTTGACCGCACCAATGGAAAAGTAGCCATTGAACTTTTCTTTTGCTGTTTGCATAATCTGTTCAGTGTAAAGGTTGAAGAGATCGGGTGAATTTGTACAACCTTAGCGAACACCTCTGCCAGAAGAGTACCAGTCACTTTCTCCACATTTAAGTCTAATATGACATTCTTGGTGGTCATAAAATTGGCTAATGAGTTGAATGTTGTGAGACGGAAAACCCATGTCATTTAGTATAATAGTTGTTCGTGGTTCGCCAGACTTTGCTGTAGTCAATATACAGTTCAAATAATTCGATTAAGCGGTCACGTGCTCTCTCTTTGATCAATGTGGCGTTGCATATTTGATGATCACGGGTTCCTTTCCCACGTCTGAAACTACGCTGTGTTTCATTTATTTATTGTTCGTTTTTTGTCTCCATCTTCGTTTAATGATGGTGAGAACGATTTTGCCAGCATGCAAGACCATTGCAAGGGTGCGGTAGTTTTGCATCCCAAGATTTCATCTTTTTGGGTATGCCAACATAATCGGATATCGTCCAGTCTTTTGGCCACGTGCATGTATTCCATAAGTTGACAATGATTTTATAGAGTAGAGTGATACCTGTATCGCCCCATAGCTTCAGAAGTTCTGCTGGGATACCATCTGTGTCTTCTCTTTTTTCCTTTTTAATGTCTTCGAGTGTTATACGAACTTCATAAAGTAGTGGTGTGTGTTCTTGTTCGAGATGTGTGGCGAGGTAGGTGTACGGATTGGTTCGTGATAGAGATTTTCACAGTATTCTTTCCACCGTACTAAGACTTTATTGACATTCGTAAGTACGTTTCCATCTTCATCTTTAATATTATTGGGGAGTTATCTATGAGATTTGTTCATCTCTTTTAATACATCAAAAGTTATACATACATAGTTGCAATAGCACCAACAAAATATTTTGGCACTATCGATACGCTTAAAATTATTACTTTTAATTTCTTACTACTAATTAAAATTCAAGTAGTATTTTTTGCAATTGTTAACTTTTTTTTAATATAAAACCAAAATTTAAAGAATATATAACCAACCAAGGAAGATTGCATTTTTTTAGTTATTGAATTATTTGCCTATTACAGAGGATTCTTCAACTGTTTAAATGAGGATGGATCGCTCTATGATGATAAGAAGTACGTTTGGCTTCAGGGCCGGCAAGTCTGGATGTTGGCCAAAATCTACAACACGGAACCACAATATCATACTCCGGAAATAAAGAAAGCTCTTTACGATGGTGGGCTATGAAATCCTTAATCTTTTAAGATATTCGTTTGAAAATTAATTATTCATTTTTAATTCTAAACATCATTTTCAAAACAATAAATGAATGAAATAAAATGAAATAAGTTTATTTACTTTTCAAAGTTGACGTTTTTATTTACTTTTAGCATTAATATAGTCATACTATTGCACAATGATGGAGGATCATGTGACCGATACAAACAAATATATCTGGTCTTAAAAGTAGACTATTTCAATAATTTCAATAATCCACTTTGACTATATGAGCATAAAAATAGCATATATTTTGATATTATAAGCCAGTGCGATTTTATACGAAATGAATTAATTCATAGACCAAGTTCGCTAGAAAATAATCAAATAACTTCAAAAATATTGACATCAATTCAAGCAAATTAACATTATGCTGCTCATTATTACACATTTTTCAGTTCTAAGGAAAGGGAAGATACTGGACTATATATAGTACAACGAAAATTATGAAATATAGCAAGCTTTATTTTAATCCCACTATATGTGTAAAATTCCTTATTTTTAATTGAAAATGCTTAGTTTCAAAAATATATTTCTATAAAGAATTTTGGCATACAACTTATATGGTCTACAAATTGGCTTTGGGACGGTACAGGTGCCTCATTTCTCAGGCACAAATGTCGAAGGGAGGACGGCCGCGTCTGGTTTAGTGTGACTCGAGCCGGGGAACCAATCTTTATCCAACGGAAGATCTTCTCCGAGTGCTTCTTCACGATGGCCATGTGTGAGATGAGTCGTTTAGCGGAGAAAGAGGGCGAGAAGGAAGTGCGGGAGACATATCGTGTGAGCACTCAGAATTGTAGCCTTGAGCATAGAGTACGTAAAGAGAAACGACTGTAAGGGCTTTGCTATGGATTTTGACTCCACAATAAATAAAATTTATTTTTGATAATTATTGGTTAACTACAACTATAACGATAAGTATTTATATATATCACGTATCGATTTAATTAATTAGTAATAAAATAATCAATATATTACACGAAATTCATTAAGAAATAAATTACTATTATTGTGATTTTGTTTACATTGACGCCGCCATTCTGCATGTCTACCCTGGCAAATATTTTAGCATTGAAAATGCCAGGAAGTGATAGATTTTTTCCGTTTATTCCTGTAGTGATCACTAAAAATCTTAATGTTTAGTTTTTCCAAATGTAAAACAATAGCTTACAGATAATTTATATATTTTCATAACAAAAATAACAACAAATATTTTTGGTATATATTCTTATTTCATCATATTCATAATTTTCATTTGTATATATTAACTTTCAAATCTGTACATATATGAACTTTTATTGTTATTAAAAAGTACTAATATGCTTGGATATATATATTTAAATTTTCTATAATGCTTGTATCATTAATAAATATATTGTTTCTGTTTTATCTATGTAGTTATGCATAAAACAAATATTTATTATCAATACACTACTCACAAGCATGGGTAGCCGAGCAGTAGTACAAAAATGATTTTTTTTGTTTTCGTTGAAATTACAAATAAATATAAGAAATGTAATCTACAATTTGTTCGATGAATTTTAATACATATATTTTTAAAATATATGCATTCAAAACACATGAGTCATTTCTCTATTATGCACTCTATGGTCTTGAGATTATTTATTCCATTCATAAATACAGGGTGTCCCATAAAAAAAGGTACCAAAATATATTTTTTAATTTTTGTCTGTTGATTATCCGAACCCGATCATCAAAAATAACAGATGAACATAAGCATAGACGGGTGCAGTTTTCCAGATGGATGTTAACCAACTT
>JAYRBW010014053.1:0-13109 GCA_036023295.1 Invenusta paracnida | reverse complement strand
TGTGCCAAATTTCAAATTCCTTTATTCTACAAAAACAAAATAGTGCTTTCTGGAAAAATAGGAGGGGGGAGGGGCGACATACGCCCCTTCGCCCTCCCCGAAATCCCTCACTGGCGTTTAATTATATTTAAATATATAAAAACATTTAATATTACCTAGCTTATATATTAATATTATTAGCTAACTTCATAACATAGTGCATATTTAGTTACTCTTAAAATGTTGTAGCGTACCTAATTTCAATTTTTTCGCGATTCAATATATTATTGGACAAAAAGGGCCCAAATTGTTCTTATCGTGTAAATGAAGTAACATTATACTGAAACACATGGGAATTTAAAGTATATAAGCTGTGGTGATTAATAATGGGAAAAATAATTAATTTATCGGAATATGATTATAGCATATTCAGCTAATAATAAAATATAATTAAAGAAATACTTTCTGGAGTTCTATGATTTTTATTTTGATTAAATAATGTTGCGTCTACATCTATAGTACACATTATTAGAACTTCTAAAGTATTTTAAAATAATTAATGCATTTCATTATCTTGTGTATCGTATTTCATAAATTGAAAAGGATACCTTCTAGAATACTTATGAATTTAATATAGCTCAATCTACATGAAGAATTAGATGAAGAATATGAAGAATATGAAGTATATGAAGAATTCTATGACATGCTTGTTTTAAGCATATTGTAAATTGAGTAAGAAATAAATTTTACTTTATGAAAGTTAATATACCTTACTAATAATGAAAATAATTTATTCATACACTAATTTCTCAAATTAAATTTTTAGTGAACGAAAATCTATTGCATTGTACCTATATAATTATATAGCATAATAATTTATATTACTTTCAGAATAAATAAGTAGAATAATACTATATTACAAAATAAAATAAAATAAATAAGATATAATAACGTATCAACTATTATTAATTAAGAGTACTGATTAATCTGGTAAAAAATTGTAATTTATTATATTCTTAGATAATTTAATAAATGAATTTATTAAATTCTTTCAATAAATAATTTAAAAATCAAAAACGACACAGCAAAAATCGATCAACTAATTTTTAGACACTTAATTATATTTTAGATTACAAAACAAAATAATTTATAGATATTTAGGAAAAATAATACAATGAAATATTTCATATTTCTAATATAAACAATTTTCTCTCTATTAATTAAAATTCTGTTCATTTAAATAATAAAATGGGATGCTTTCGAGTAAAACAAATTAAATTAAAATTATTTTCAATTTCAATTAGATTTCATTAAAATTAATCTACAAACACATTATTACAGGGAGTACTATAAATTATTTGGTATACTAAAACATTTATATTACTTCCTGGTAATACCTATACCTACCTTGTGATATAAATATGAAATTCTATAGGTTCTTAAATATTTCGATTTCTTTATTCGTGGTAAAATTATTGTTTTTTGTTAATAATTTAAGAGCAGAATCATACACAATCATGAGTTTTTATAGGATGTCTCAGATTTAAGATACATTGTATAATATATTGGGTTTTTAAGTTCTAATATAAGTATTTTTCATATATATATATTAATAAAGTATAAAAAGTCAAAATTAAAGCTAAGGCTTTTAAACAATTGAGAAAGTACAAAGAAAGATATTGATTGCATTTAATTGAAAATTACTGATTAAATATAGATCATAAGTATTTAAAAGATCATTATAGATACTAATAGTTAATTAAATAAATCATTTAAAGTTGTATATGTATGTACTGAAAAAGTCGTAATTCAGTAATAATAAAATATTTCTAAATAATAAGATTAAACAATTTAACTTTTGGTCTAACTAATTATTTACTTTCCGAAAAGGAAAGTTTTTTATAAACTCGGATTTATTTTGTAACTTATTATGTGTAAACCTAAAACAACTTATGGCAAACGAATATTATCGTAGGGTATTTTATAATTATCAAAATGATTTAAATATCATACTGTAATAGCACCAAGTGGTTTCAATCAGCTTGATTCATTGATTCCTTTATTTCTACAAATATTGCGAAACTATTAATCTATACTCCATAATTTGTATATTTTTATAAATAAAATGATAATAATGCTTTATAAATGAAATAAAATATTAATAAGTCTAATTTTGTCAACAACATTGTATTGCACTTTGTAAATATAAGATTAGACAAGATTAATATTGAACTATTTAGTCTTCAAATGTATAAATCGATTTAAATCGACATGAATTAATTTTCTCACGTGACATCATAAATAGATAAGAGACACAAATCTATGACTTACGCTAATAGATAAAACATATGTTATATAGTTACTATTGTCATATTAGATTAATTGAGTGAATTTATGTTATAAACCATGTCTAAATCGTCAAAAAATAGCGAAATAATTAGGAAACCAGATTCTGAACTGAAAAAACAAATAATGTATCACGATGGAAACAAATCAGAAGAGGATCAAGCTACAGTAAAAATTGCCTCTGGTTGTGATATAATTGAAGCAATTCGATGTTATGATGTGGTGAGTATCCTTTATGATATATTATAAATACAATTATATCAATCTTACTTAAATATAGTCACCGTAGTCTAAAACTAATTCATTAACTAGGCGACTAAATATAACCAATATATATATGTGTGTGTATATATGTGTATTATAATTATATAATATAAAATAATTGTTGTTAAAATATGGTTTATGGGATTTAATTTTATAAAACCATTAATATAGTTTAAATTGTAGAATATGAATTGTAGTGCGTTAAAATCAATTTGTTTCATCACTGAAGGTGTGTGTTCAACTAAAAAATATCACTCTGAATTCAATTTTTTCCTGGATGAAGTACTTGAAATATATTATCGTTACCAAAGTACCTAAAAATTAAAATAGATAAGTTGGATGCAATTCTTTTCGTTAATCTTAAATATTTCCATCTGGAACAGTCGATCCCATTTGGAAGGAACTTAGAAGGAACTTATGCAGTTGGAGCTTATAGAAACTTTCATTAAATCATATTTCATTCACGACGATAACTTTCCGTGTTTTAAGGATAAAAAAATTGGCGCCTTTGACACAATGCCTTTTTTAGAATCTTTATATTTACCATTGCGACTCCCATTTTACACAGGTTGTCATTTTTTCCTTAAGATTTTGTTTTTACCATCTTTGGCCCTTATTGGATCTTTGGATGGAAACTGTGTATTAAATATATACTATTATTTACGGTATCACTAACTGATCACTGATCAAATTTTCTTGTATAATTTCAGATTCAGAAGTTGTCTTTTCGACCAGAAATGAAACCGGAATATGCGATGGAGAGTAAAACACCTAAATCTTTACTGGAAGAAGAAGATTGATGACTGATGAAGGAGAAAATATCTAACTGAAAATGTAAATTAAACCGAAAGTTGAAATTATCGAAAGTGTAATTCCATGTGAAGTTTTCTTTGACTTTTAAAAAGATTGTAGAGTACGATATTTTTTAATAATTCGCCAATCACTTTACTTATATATACATTAAAAATGTTTATGGTATATGTATTAAGCAATTATCAGATTATATATTATTTATTTATCAGAATGTATATAAAAGCAAAAATGAACAAATATATACACATATTGGTATTATTAATTTTACATTCTAAAAATTAAGTATACAATGTATAGATACAATGCGAATAATTGCACCTTTATTTAAATGTATATCAATAAGCATGATTTAATAAATCTTTCATATTTCATTTTGTTAATATATTCATATTTTAAAAATTAAAGCAATACAAATTTGCTGCTGATATCTACTTCAATAAAGAATATATTTATAATTGAAATCTATTTTTATAAAGAAAAATACTTTTGGATGCTGTTACAGTAGGTATTTATTAATGATGTCAGATAAATAGATATTACAATTAGATGTTCATTAGTTACTTGATAGATTTTTGAAAGTATATTTTTTCGACTGAGCGCATTAAATAGTTATTTGAAAGTAAAACAATAGTATTATTGTAAAATAGTGTAACATATTGTGTAAAAGAAAGAAGAAATCAATACGGAACATAATTAATATATTGATGAAGTTATATTTCGACTAGTTTTGTTCTAATGTGAACATCGTCAGGAAAAAAATAATTAATACTTTTATACAATGAATAAGGTATATATAGAAAATATAATATTGTAGTTGCTAATGTAATACTAATAACTTTTCGATTTTAGACACTGCCAATAATTTTCTCGACCTTTCCATAAAAGAATCTCTGTATAAAATATAACCAACCCATTATTAATAATTCTCTTATGCAATTAGGCCAGTCATACTTCCTCAAACTTTTAATCTCTTTATCTCATTTGATCTGTATTCACTTTTATTTGTTTTGTTAGTTATACTTATTGTATTTTTATATGTGTGTTATTTATTGTATTGATGATTAATGTTTTAATTATTCCTTTTCTGACGATGTCCACATTAGGATTACATTACTATAGTTGAAATATACTTTATGAATTTTACTATCTTGGCATTTATTTGGTTTTATAAAAGTTTTTCAACTGTACAATATAATATCATATATAAATGATAATACCAGGAATAAATAATAATAAACATTTCTTAAGTGGAATAGAGAAATATTTACATATAAATTAGGTATATGATTCAAATATTGTGCATTACATGCAATGAAATACCAATATGTTTTTACCGCATAAAAATGGGAGTCAATCGGTAACGAATGAAATAAAAGGGCCTAGTTTTAAATAAGCACCACTTTTTATCTCTTAAATTATACTAATTTTTGTTACAGATTGATTCTATAATGTCATTTTAACCCCTGCATACCAAAAGGGGTTTTTGCATACCAAAATGATTTTTTACTGTGATTTCATTTGCTCCATCAGATTTCTGTGATTTTTAATGAAAAACACGGAGCAATGTAAATTTTTGTGACTTTTCTAAAAATCATTTTTTAACTCTTAGTTCTATATTCACAATATATTGTGAACCTTGGAAGTGGTCATATAACCATACCTTAAAATGTAAACTTTTGGTAAAAAATTAGCAAAGGCTTATTTATCTCTCTCGAAATCGACGAAATTCTGATTCAGGTACTGAGTAATTTCATGTAATAATTCACTAATTACAATCAAAATTTCTTGCAAAATATATATTTTTCAAAATATAATTTTTTCAAGGATTAGAATACATATTTGACTATCTAGACAGTTATTCAGTGGAATACATCACAAAAAAAACTTCGTTTAACTACAAGCGAAGATTTGAAACTTCACATCCCTCTCTTCCCCGGGATATGAATGCCCAAAAAAAGTTCGAAGTTCTATTTAGAAAATCGATGGTTTGAGTGAGACTGGTTAAGTAATTCTGGCTTTATGATTTTTTATGATCATTTGTGGCCAATTAAAATCGTTTTATTTAGTTAGGAGCATAGAGTAGAGTATTATACTCTATGGTCAGGAGTACTTCCGTTTTAAATATATTTTTAAAATTCAAAATTCAATATTCAAGTATAAAATTTTATTTAAGTGGCATTAATCAAAAAGTTGCCAAGAGGGATAATTCTAGGGAGCAAAAGTCAAGAACATTTTTAATCGAGAAAAAAATGATTAAACAATACAGCTGCTTGGTATACTGTATTGTAAAGTATGTTAACCACACAAGCACTATACACAAATTATGCAAACTAAAGTCATGAATAAAAAGCGGTGTAAGCAGATTATGGTACGTTGTTATTTTAGAAATAAGTTAATTATTTCGTACATAAATAAGTACAAATAAATAATATATTACACTGGAACAAAATATAATGAAAAATAAAATATTTTAATAAAATGTTTGCATTTAAAATGAGCAACAATTCGTATATTATATAATTTTAAACTTCAGAATTTTTACAAATAATAATTGAGCATATTTTAAATGAATAAATGTTAATAATCATGAATTATTTATGTTTTAAAATTTATTTGACAATAAAATCACATTGGCAAATATCCACACTGAAATCTATTAAGTCTGTATAATTATAAGTCGGAAATATTGTAAATAATTATACGTATAATGTGTGATACTTTTTCGTAATAAAAGAAATATTTTGGAATTTCGTGTCATGACATCATCTGGACACAGCTTTGAACCCAGGATAATTGAAACAACCATAGACCACTTCATAGGAATATTGTCTCATATATGTAAACATTGTTTTCAAATTATTTAAATCATTTTTATTTCAAAGTTATTAATTCAAACGTACGGATGTAAGTAATGTGTTTTGGCTGAGACTGTCTATTTCTGCGAGCTACCTGCATTTGAGAATACTATAAAAATCATTATGTGAAGTAAAATATGCAATAGTATATTTTTAGGGACGTACAAAAAATCGATGATTAATAGAGTTAAAGCAATTGAAAAATCATTATAAATTGGTATAAGATATAAGTGTTATCTGTATATCATATATAACTGTACCTAGACGGCTAGGTATTTATCTACCACGTATGTACCTATGTATAATTATTAGTAAATTAAAGATTCAATTGAACAGTGCTTCACCAAACTAAACATCTTGACCAAAGGTTAAATTCGTTGAAGTTATTAGCATGTTCTGACAATCTTGGTTAGATAGAGGCAGGTGGTTATTACATGTTCATTTAAATATAAACATGGTATATATTGTGCACATAAATCACAAATAAACAAAACGCCCATAGCTATAACTTGTGCAATTAAAGCTAACAAGTTTTACTGTCCATTAACCACCAATTTAACATTACAAATTATAAATTATGACTGACGCAAAACCCAAATCTACAACACAAAAGCAGTTGCCAACTGACAAGGAAGAATCTTTCAAACCCGTCAAACAAGAGTGCCCTCACAACCCCAGTACAACATCTGTGGATCCTTCCTTTAGAGATGATGAATTGGAAGTCGTAGACGATGATGACGACTGTGAAGAGTTCTCAATTGCTGGAAACGTTTCGTACTGTGCCGCCCCAGCCTTGGAAACACAAAACAGCATAGAATGTGACTCGTTTTTCATTCCAGTGGCAAGATCTCCAACTATGGTTAGACTTTCTTCGTCCAATTTTATCTTGTCTGTAGTCTGAACTTACTAGTTAAAATAAGTTAAATATTTTTAGTTAACTAAAAGTACGCTATTACCACAATATAATACAAATACGTTCTCAACATATTAATAATTATGCTAACCTTTTATGGTGTAAATATCATACATTTTTCGTTTTGAATAATAATAACATTTTTTAAAGTTTTATATATATTGTTACAAAAGTAATACATGTTTTACATTTCAACAACGGCAATTTTTAAATCATAATTGGCATAGATTTAAGAACGACATGTTCATTTATATTGCGACTATCTCAGTTCATGAATCGAACTAAAGAATTTAGAAATGGTAAAAGAGATATGTAATTAATTATGGTGTGTGGTGGCCATATTTTGTCATTAACAGTGGTTACATAATTATAGCTTTCTATATTATGCATTATATAGCGGAAATCTCAGTTCATCAATGTCGACACAAATAATATTTATAACGAAAACTCAGACAACTAGCGGCATCTCAATTGAAAAATAGTCCATTGTCAGTTTAAAGCGGCAATTTCATTTCATGAATAGTGAAATAAATTTTTAGAAATAATTTATTCAGGAAATGACAGTGTATTGTGTTATTATGGCGGCCTAAATGTATCACATGTGGGTAACTCGAGGTATCTTGGATAACTCGACTTATCCACACATATCCACTTGAATAACTCGACTTATTCCACATATTCACTTGGATAACTCGACTTATTTCACATATTCACTTGGATAACTCGACTTATTCCACATATTCACTTAGATAACTCGACATATCCAACATATTCATTTGGATAACTCGACTTATCCAACATATCCACTTGGATAACTCGACTTATTCCACATATCCACTTGAATAACTCGACTTATTCCACATATCCACTTGAATAACTCGACTTATTCCACATATTTACTTGGATAACTCGACATATCCAACATATCCATTTGGATAACTCGACTTATCCAACATATCCACTTGAATAACTCGACTTATTCCACATATCCACTTGGATAACTCGACTTATTCCATATACTTGGATAACTCGACTTATCCAACCTATCCACTTGGATAACTCGACATATCCAACATGTCCGAAATAGGTCACATGTAGATATCTCAAATATATACAAGATTATCACAACATATCTAATTGGATATGTTGGAATGTTGAATATGTGAGATAAGTAGAGTTATCCAATTGGATAGGTTTGGATATGTGTGGATAACACAAGTTGTCTAATTGGATATGTGTGGATAACACAAGTTGTCTAATTGGATATGTGTGGATAAGTCGAGTTATCCAAGATATCTCGAGTTACCCACGTCTGATACATTTCGGCCGCCATATGTTATATCTCATAATTATATACAAAATGTATATTCTATTTAAAGTAAATAATTACAAAAAATTTAAGTGTCCTTTTGTATGATTTTCTGGGTCACCTATTGGCAGAGCAGCAACTCTATTTAATTGATGCCGTCAAATTATTGACCAAGCAGATCCTCTTTTGATTCCCAATATGTTTGCAGTTTCCATATACCTAGTCGTTTCCATTTTGATGAGCCGCTATAACTTTCTCTTTATCACGAGCGGATATTTTTGCGCGTGATATACTTTTAAAAATCAACAAATCATTGTGCAAGGTAACTTTATATAATGGTTAAATAGTTGTATTAAAACATAAATTAAACACTATATTCATGAAATGGAATTGCCGCTAAAAATGTCTACTATTGAATTGAGATGCCGCTAGTTGTCTGAGTTGTCGTTATAAAAACTATTTGTATCGATAGATGAACTGAGATTTCCACTATATAATGCATAATATAAAAATCCATATATATGTATGTAACCACTGTTAATAATGATTAATATGGCCACCATACACATATAACTAATCTTTCGATAATTAATTACATATATCCTTTTGCCATTGCTAAATTCTTTAGTTCGAATCATGAGCTAAGAAGTCGCAATATAAATGAACATTAATGAACATTATTAATGAACATCATAATGCCACTTATGATTTGAAAATTGCCGTTGTTGAAATGTAAAACTTGTACTACACTGCTTGCAGGATGTCCGTTTATTGCTAATTTACTAGAACAGTATATTTTTCATATTCATTAAAATGCACAGTTCAGGTATTACATACGTATGTATATTACATCAGACTTATATTTACATGCAATGGGTTCTGCATGACTATTGACATTTAGATATATAACCGTATTATTATGTAACGTTTGTTTAGTTCAATGTTATTCGAGTTTTAACCGCATCAGCTCTGCATACTTATTGTGACCGTTTAACTGTTCTCCAAATACTGTACTGTTTATATAATGAAAGGCAACTCGGTTCGCATTCAGATAGCATAAAGTTCAATCGCCGGATATATCAGAGAGCTTTCGTCTGTTTATTTTAATGTACCAGAGGTTTTCAACGTTTTTGAACGACAATTTGAAAACTGAAGGTTTTAGAAATAGACGCATAATACACAATGATACCTATTCAGGATTTTATAGGAGCAACTCGAAAATATTGGTGAGATAAGTAGGCAGTTTCGTTTCGTTTAATATGCCTGTATGTTTTAAAAGTCCTGATACTATTATAATCATATATATTATACCTTACATCTAACTATTTATGATAGATAAGTTTCAAACTACATTTTCTCTATAACATAATATGGTTTAGATATCGTAATGTATAATAGATTAACTATTTCTTATACGATGCAATGGTAGTAAATGCGTTTAGTATTTAATGCATATATTTTTTGTAATTTTGAATTAAGTATGGAACGACTTTTCGCTATTTTTATGTTAATATTAATTTTTTTAATTCTTAATGGGAATGGAGGAGAATATATCATTGGCAGACCAATTTGTTACCTAATTTACTTGTTCAACATACTATTAATGATAATTATAATTTATCGAAATAAAAATTTCCGTACATATATATTGTCGTATTAATAAACGAACTAGATCTTTAATGTTATAATTATTATGTTCCGAAATAATTTTTACAAATTTAGTGATTGATCTACTACACATACATATCATGTGTTATTGTCTTAAATACAGTAGAGCAATTTTATACATTTTAATTTTGTTACCAATTTCGCTTATATTTTCACAAATTTTTAATTATTAAATGTGTGAAAATTATGGATTGGGTGCAGATATTGACAGTTATTGTATTGATTAATATTAATATATATAATCGAAAACCTATAATATTCTTCTCTAAATACAAAACTATAACACTTTTGTCTCAAAATTCTCTTCAATTTGCCCATGTAGTCTTTTCAAGCGGAAGGGTATGGCGGCTCTTCAAGGCCCGAATTCGCACTGCAAAGCAAAGTGCCAAACATTTACTGCGAGGAAGAAGATTGATTGTTGTTCAACAATTCCATGACTTCAAACTTTTCAGAAGTTACCTTATAATTTTTTTTAAATTTTCTATCTTAAAATTCCTTACATACTTCCTATCTGTAATACTTTATGTTTTTAATACTACCCTTTTCTTATAAACAGGGGTAAATTGTGTTTTTATTTATATAATTCTATGTATTTGTACTCATTTTTAATATTTTATATAATTATCTAAATTGGCATTAGCCCCAATAAATTTTGGAAGTTATCTCTAATGGTATGAACAAATAAAATGAAGTTTCAGCTCATTTTATTTAGTTTTAATAGCTCTTGAATTTATAAAATTGTAGTAGTATTATGCTTGTATATAGAGTTTGCATGAGATATTTTCAACTCTCACTCAAAAGTAGATTTAATTTAATTTAAAAACCGCACAGGGTACTTTAGAATATTTATGTAAAATGTAAAGTATATTATTACAGTATGATTTTACTTATTGACAGGTCGCCTTCATCTACATTTATAGAAAGCTTATATAATGAAAACAGTTCATGTTGAAAAAATATCTTTGGTTATATCCAATAATCTAATGTTATTAAGAACCATCACACATTCATGATCTTTTAAATATCTTCAAACCCTATGGTTTTACTTTATTACATGTATTAATGCTCAATTGTATAAATTTAATTATTGAATTATATTTATCCATATATATTTTTTGATTTATTAATTTATTATTTAATAACCATAATTAATTGTATTTCAAAATTGTTGTTTCACAATTAAGCTTAGAATGATTATTAAATTTAATATTTACACCGATATAACTAATTAACAGTGAAAATAAAAAATAAAATAAAAGTAGCAATTTTCTAGAACTTTATTGTTGCATATTTTAAACGAAAAAATATATAGATATTATTCAGAATTTTTCTATTTTTAAATAAATATCAAAATAAGATTTTCAATTTATTAATTAAAGAGGGATCGAGCTTTCGATGTAGCTAAACATCATATTCATGATCAGAGAGGATAAAAAGCAAATATAACATGTTTGTTGCGTAAGAGACAACATTATAGAACTAAAGTTAGGATCATTTAATGGAATTAATAAGACATTTGGCTATACTGCCATTCATATTAAAAATTCCAGCGTTTAACTTAAGAGAGTTATCTCTATAGAAATTTTTAAAAGCAGCATCGAGAAGACTTCGATTTCGAGATTTCTACATTATTAGCTGCTTTTATTAATTTCTATACAGAATTTAAACGCTGAATTTGTTTATGTTAATGACAGTATACCCAATTATCTTATTAATTTCATTAAATGATCTTACTCAGTGCTTGGTACATTTATTCATAGTTCAATAGTGTCTTTTACGCAACTTGTTCATTAACGCTCATCTCTCTGTATAGAAGTATTTTATTTTTGTTTTTTATTCTTTTTAAGCATGAATTTGATGTGAAGAGTCATCGGAAGCTCGGTACCTTTCTAATTAATAAATATATATTATCAAATTTTCAAGTGGTTTCTTGTGTTTATTTACCTATAGTGACAATACTGTATTTATCTAATCAAGATTTTTAGTATTTTTAGGGCTTGCAAAAAATAATCATGTCGTTAAGATTTTATTTGGTAGCATAACTGGTTCAATTTAAAAAGTAAATATTGGGCTTGATATAAAGTATTAAATGTATGTATATTGAATTCAATTTAAAAAAAAACCTATTCTTTTAGATGATTTATGTTTTAAATAGGTAAATAATACTTTACATTTTGCTCAATAACCGTAAAAAATGAATTTTAGAAACAATTCTGTATCTGACTCAGCGTAAACGTAATTTTGCAACTAATAGAAAATTAAACTTTATTTATTATAATGTTATCAATATTTTAATTTTTATTACAATAATTGTTTTTTTTATATACACATTTTAATTTATAAATGTAAAATTCGTCGGCATTAAAAGGTATGTTGAATTGTTTAATTTGCGCATTATTTTTAGCCCTCAATCCGTAAAAATTGTCTACTTTTTATGAAAGTATGAATTGAAATGAATTCTAGGATTTTAGTATGTATGTAATGTTATTTATATAAAAAATAAACTAAGAAGTATGTCTACTTACTAGCGATACATATGCCCAAAAGTTATTGCTTTTTTTTAATTGTTATACGCTTAACTATTAGCAAATATATTTATACAGGATACAAAGCATTAGGCTATGGCAGTTGTAAGAGTATTAATTATATGATTACATTTTTATATTTATATCAATATATCCTTTAGTAGGCATAGCAATATATAGTATATATTAGCTGAAATAGGCATCGGTAATTAGGATTTATACATAATTGCTAGGCATTATGCATAAATCCTAATTTTGAAACTAAATCTAGGTATTAGGCATAACTAGTAGTAGGGAAGGTAGACCGCGAGGCCACCCCTCCCTCCCTTTGTCTCCGAGAACAAAGACCCCCCTGCCCCCCCCCCTCACGTCCAATCAGGTTCGAGCAAGTCTCCAACCAATGAAACGCCGCAAGGGTATATAAGGAACGTGCGAGC
>JAYRBW010014042.1:0-13109 GCA_036023295.1 Invenusta paracnida | reverse complement strand
ATGGGTTGAAGAAGGGGGGAGAAATGTCCCCCAAGCCTACATCGACGGACTGATCGACATCCTCCCCAGATGTCTCGGAGCTGTCATCATAGCTCGGGGTGGACACACCCGATACTGACTACTACAGCACAACAAGTCCTCAACCCCCCCCCCTCAGAGAATGCGAAAACAGCTCTATTTAGGGATATCTCATATTGATTGATAAAAATTGCTTCCCATTTTATTTTATTAGCAAGTTTTTCCATTTATTTTGGAAATCAGTGTAATATATACATAAATGAACAACTACATACATAGCTTGATACACATCACTAAATATATAGGTATGCTTAACTCTATAATGAACACCCATATATGCTAATTAGTGTATCTAGCCTTAACTTTTTTAGTTAAATTTCCAATATAAATTTTTTTTAAAGAAGGGCATTATTCCATCACTGTACAAATAATTTCAGAAATATTTTCTGGTGCCATACCATAGAAATAATTTAAAAAAATTAAACATTTTAAAATCTGAATTATTATTGTACAAATAATTTTAGAAATATTTTCCCAGTACCATACAAATAATTTCAGAAATATTTTCCCAGTACCATACAAATAATTTCAGAAATATTTTTCCAGTACCATCCAAATAATTTAAGAAATATTTTCCTAGTACTGTACAAATAAGCCAATAAGAATAGTTCTACTTACATAGAAAATAGAACCTACATGCATAGTGGCTGTGAATAAATGCTAAAATAATGGACTCCCAGTGACCATTCTAAAACATAATATGTTTAAACTAATATTATAAAATATAATTATATTTAAGGTATCTATCAAATCATAATTGCATTCTTGTTTTTATATTTCATTTATTTTAAACATGGATATGTTGGATACACAGCAGCAATTATAAAAGGTATTAATCAAATATTAATTGCCTTTTTTATTTTTTATATGTTTAAATGTTGGATGCAAGGCAGCAATTATTATAACTAATAATTGACATTTTTGTTTTATATTTTATAAGAAAAAAAATATTAGCTATATGAAGTTTTAGGAAAAAATAAAATGTTTGAAATGAACTTTAAAAAATGTGAAGAATTTTACTCTGAAATTAAGGCGACAGATATAAATAGTTGCATTATTATTATAATAATATTACAATAATAATCAAGATATTTACTAACAATAGTATAATCATAATTTATTACTATTATTTTATTATAGACTGGATATTTTCGGTAATGAAGTCATAAACTTGATATTCACCAATGGAACATTCCATAATAGTAAATGGCATGATAGAATTTTGTATTTTGCAAATGGTATGCAATGCCAACATATTTAATAATATTAGTTTAAATGTATTTTAATGTTTAAGTTAAAATAATTGCTGCTGTGCATCTAATATTTAAATGTTTAAGAACAGCCTCTATGCATTCATACATGGATGTGGTGCATGTGGTGTGGTTGTGGCATTCTACTTTAACTTATTAAGTATATGGCTTTCATATTTGCAGGCATAATAGAGCCAGAGGACACCTGTCATTAACAGCTGCAGAATCAAGAAAAAAAGCTATACAATTATGTATTACAATTAGTAAGAAATACTAATAGTATTGTTTGTATTTAGTATAAGATTAAAATCTTGATATTAAAATTTTTTCATTATGCATTTTCATATTCATTTCCATATTTATCTAGAGATCCACAATAGGTACAGAGACAATCTTGGTGTCAAAATTATTGAGTTTTATAATAGTATTGGGGTTTGAAAGATTTACATAGCTAATTTACTATATAAAACACTCATTTCCAGATTCATCTAGAGATCCACAATAGGTACAGTAACAATCTTGGTGTCAAAATGAAGTTTATCAAATTCTATTATGTATTTTCTTTTTTCTGGGGTCAAAATTATTGAGTTTTACTATAGTTATGGGGTCTAAATGAATTAAATAGCTAATAATTTACTAAAACAAGTATTTTCCAGATATATCTAGAGATCCACAATTGAATAGCTATGTAGTGACAATCTTGGTATCAAAATGAAGCTTATCAAATTATATTATGTACCTTTTTTTCTTGTGTCAAAAGTTTTATTATAGTTATGGGATCTGAAAGATTCAGAGTGTTTTATATAGTAAATTAGCTATATAAATCTTTTGTACCCTATAACTATGGTAAAACTCAATAATTTTGACCTTAGAAAAAAATACATATTACTGCTAGAATTTGATAACCTTCATTTTGACACCAAGATTGCCTCTGTTCCTAAATTGTGTATCTCTAGATGAATCTGGAAATGAGCATTTTGTGTAGGAAATTAGCTATATGTAAATCTTTTGGACCTCATACTTATAGGCATAATGGCAATTGTGGAGTTCTTGGCTGTAAATTAATTTTTTTTTCAGAAAAAAAATAAAACAAAAAATAAATGTCATTAAATTAATATATTGAAATACTATTGTAGAGGATAGTGAGATGATTGATAATCATGGTGTGGTAATAGTGTAATTGCTTTTAATAGTGTATAGGGGATACTTGTTAATTACATTTTTTTTTCATTTAACAAGTAGTGTATATAGGGGATACTTGTTAATTACACATATTTTTTTACATTTAACAAGTAACCCCTATACACTTTTAAAAGTTGATGGCCTCAACCACACCACAATTATCAAGTATCTCACTATCCTTAACAATATGTAAATTTAATTATATTTATTTTTTGTTTTTTATGTTCTTTTTTTTGAAAAAAATTTAATTTATGGCCTAACTATAATGGTAAAACTCCTCACAAAAAAAAGGTATATATAAGAATTCAATAAGCTTCATCTTGATCAATATATTGTTGATCCCTAGATGATTCTGGAAATGAGCATTTTATATTGTAAATAAGCTATGTAAATCTTAGACTTAGTAGTAAAACTTACAGGAAATCAATAATTTTGACCACAAAAAATAAAGGCACATAATAGAATTTGATAAGCTTCATCATTTAAAAAAAAATAATCCTTTTTTCTTTATTGATTTTGTAAACACAGAATGGTTACAAACAAAGTACATGCATATAAATATAATACATACATATATACAGAACTGAGAACACAAATAATACAAACATATGTACACATACAGAACAAACCCTTTTGGGCTGCTAGACATCCGACTGGCACAGCTGCCAGGGATGGCACATCCATGATGACTTGGAGATAGAGGAAGATGCAAATGTGATAGAAGTAGTGTATGGCTTTCCAGATGAAAAAGAAGAAACAGATAAAAACTTGGACAATGAAGATATGGATGGAAATCCCTCACACTGGTAGAGGCATATGCACAGCACTGTGTACAATTACAGGCATAGAATTGTCTACTGCATCATCAAATCAAGTAAGAAAGAAGCAAATTCGAATATAAAGTGGAAAAAGGGACCAAGTGAACCCAGCTTTTTATTACCAGAAGATAACACTGAGTTAGCAGAAGAGGTCATAAATACCCTTTCGGAAGCAATTGAACTGATAGATTTTTTTATTGCTTATGGATGATGAGATACTTGATGGAATTATTTGTGAAAGCAACATATACGCTCAAGGGAACACAATTGAATCTAACAAAACATGAACTATTAAAAGTGTTTGGTATTTTGCTTCTCAGTGGATACAATCAGGTTCCTTCTGTCAGAAACTATTGGTCCACAGAAAAGAACACCAGGAATGAATTGATAGCTTCATCAATGCCCCAGGATCATTTCCTCACAATTTTATGACACATACATTTCTCTCACAAACCTGATCCAAACGATAAAGTGTGGAAATTGCACTCAGTTGTAGATACACTGAATGCAAATTTCAAAAATAACTCAAAATGAATACACTGCTACCTTTAGATGAGTCAATGATCGAATACTTTGGCAAACATCCCTACAAACAATACATCAAAGGTAAACCAATAAAATTCGGTTTTATAGTTTGGATGCTATGCTCAGCTTCTGGCGAATGTCATCACTTTTCTCTCTATACAGGCGCGGCTGAACGTGATGATGATATGGGTCTGGGTGAAAGTGTTATTGCTAAATTGTCAGAATGTGCTCCTCCAGGTAGCCACATTTTTATGGACAACTACTTTACTTTCATAAAAATACTCAACACTTTAACAACAAAGTTAATTGCAGCTACAGGTACTATAAAAAAAAATAGACTGTGAGGTGGACAAGAAATGTTATGCAATGAAAAGCTCTTCAAAAAGAACAACAAACAAGGTACATCAGAATCAATTTCCTGTGATGGTGTCACCATAGTACAGTGGCTAGATAACAAAGTGGTCACAGTTGCATCTAACTATCTTGCTGTTACACCAATGTCAAAATGTTGCAGATACCCAAAAGCTGACAAGAAAAATGTACAAGTTGATCAACCATGGATGATACACTCCTATAATAAAAATATGGGTGGTGTTGACTTGATGGATCAAACTCTGAATGGCTATCACATTCAAATTCAGATCTGGAAGGGGTACTGGAAGATATTCACCTGAATGCTTGATCTCTGTTGTGTCAATACATGGTATTTGTAGAAACAAAAAGCACAAACTACACCATATTTGAAATTTTGCAGAAGTGTCATCATGTCTCTACTGTCAGAAAATGTTCATCTGCATAAACCTGTATGATTGCTTCAAGGAGAACATATCATTCAATGAGATCCACAGTTATAAAGGTCATGCTGCAAGGTCTGCAAATCGAACACAATTTACAGATGTAATTCTTGTTTAGTCCCCCTCTTCATTCCGATTGTTTCACTATGTATCATACTTGAACATTCAATTTCACATATTATATTAATTTATAATATTTATACAGTGCATATTGTATACTCATCCTGTTTTCTATTACAATAACATTTGGACATTCATCTAATATACCTAATACTTTATAAACAGATTGTTTAGTGTATGCATACATCACATTAAATCTGATTATCTCCTTATATATACATACATATGTACATACAATACAATAGAATATCGATAGTAAAAAATGATTTTGTCTATATGTATTATAGAATATAATTCCGAGTTTATATGTATATTAGTGTATAATGTTGCATACATGCAACACATTTTTTTCGTAAACAAAATGCATCTATTATTTTAAAATATGAGATAAAGTATTCATTTCATACAAGTATCAATGAAAGGTAATATGAAATTTTTAAAAACTTAATTTTGATATTTCACCAAGCCGGCACTAATGGGTTAATTAACTGGTGACTGTTTCTAGAAAAAACTTATATAGTTATATAAAAAATTGAAGTTTTTTATAAAGTTATAAAAAAAACTTAACCTTTCTGTTGTGTCACCAATGTTGATGAATCAAAATTGCCAGTAAAAATAATATAAAGATAGATCCTCAGGTTATTTTTACTAAATTCTTCTGGTATACTTTAAACTACAGTATTTTGAAACTATCGATCATACTATTTATTCAATGAAAACAATATTTAATCATCTAGGTTACCAAATGCACCAGAAATTTAATCAGCTTTTAATAAAGTCATGCCCAGAAATGCACATCAAAAGGATTTATAAAGATTTCAACATATGGCAACTTGAGGGTCCACTGTTTACATTTCAAGTACATGTCAACAACCATGAAGAAATTATTGCAACCCTATTTTTTATTTAAACCCCTTCCTTATAATGATAGTAATGAAGGCAACTTTTAAATTTTCATTCAATAGTTATAAAGACTCCAAAATTACCTCCAAAAATCCATATCACAAGATCAATTAATTGAAATTATTACTCTGTGTTAAATTTTGGTTGTCGAATTTTTTTTTTTTTTTAATATACATTTCCCAAATTATCATTTAATTATCATTTGATAAAGATGTTAACAGTGATATAAATAATTTGTCTTTTATATTGTTGTCCATTCAGATCATATGTATCTTAATTCTGAACTATTCTGCTTGTATGAATCTTCATGTCTTTCATTAATGGAATTATTTTGTTTTGTGTATTTCGTTTTTACTGTATTAATTTGAAACGCTGATGTGATGTTATATGATGTGATATTATTTTATGTTATATGATTATGTTGTGAATCACAGTTTAATAAAGGATGTGCAAAAGAAGTGTAGAGAGGAAATTAAAATTCTTGTTTAAAATTGTTTCTATCTTAACATTTAAATTCTCACATTATTTAAATTACAAAATATGCAATTATAGAGAGAAATATTTTGAAAATTTGATGTTTGGCATATATGTAACTGTAATATTGCTATACGTCTTTATGCATATACTTAATAAGTAATCATTATCTTCAAATTTTTATTTCAAAATCATAAAATTCATTTTGACTTACAATGTACGAAGAGTTTCAAATTTATATTGTATACATTTCTTCCGGAGTTTTTTTACAAGATATAATCAATACAAAATTAATATGTGAAAACTTTGATTCACTTAATCTTAAATGTTTTCAATGATATCTATTAAGAGATGACAGATTAATGCTTATTAATTCAAATATTGTATTTACAAAAATATTTACAATATTTACAAAACTGCTTACTATCTGCATAAAATAAATATTATATATATATTAAATATATCAATTTAATTATATTATTTGTCACAAAATTTATATATGTTATCATCAGTTTCAAACATTTACTGTTTTTTATTAAAATAAAATAAAACAATAAAACTGAATTTTTTAAGTATGCAAATAATAGGCTAGATAAAAATATTTGCTTTTAATTTGTTTCATTTCATTTTTTCTTTAATAGACTACACAATTCAATTTTATAATGGCTATTAACAATTCCTCGATTCAATGCTACCCAGTCGAAAACTCTGAGCTGCATCATTTACCAATGGACGTTGATAATTATGCTGATCTTCTCCACCAGGCAGCCCAGAATAATGATTTTCCTAAATTGATAGGACTACTAACAAATGGACACGACTCAAATTGTACTATTGACAGTAGTGGGCAGACACTATTGCATAAAGCTTGTCAGAAGTCAAGTGAGGAAATGGTCCGTTTGCTTATTGGTAAAGGTGCTGACTGTATGCGAAAAACTGCTGATGGAAATACTCCACTCCACATTGCGATCTGTGAAAATAGCCATCGTGTTGTGGATTTACTGTTAGCCAGTGGTCCTCAACATCTGATTAATACCGCTAATGACAAAGGTCGTACTCCTTTGCACTATGCAGTATCATTGGGCTATCTAGAGCTTTCTAAGAAGTTGTTACTACTGGGTGCAGACATATATTTGAAGGATTCTGCTGGGCTAACAGCTCTTCACTTATCTATTGAGCAGCCTAACGGATTCGACATGCTCCAATTTTTGCTTGAAGATCCTGCTCCTGCTTCCGTTGTCAATATTTATGGAATGAATTTTCTCCAGTATGCTATCTACAAGCGTAACATTAAGTAGGGATGCAATTTGATTTTAAATTTTTACTAAAATTAGGTATTAAAATATATGAAATAAAAATGGAACAAGATTTATATATACATACTTTTATTTTCATCTAGACAGTGTACATAAACACATGATTAAAATCGATTTTATTTAGACGATAATTCAGCGTGAAACAACATAAGTACTTCTATAACTTTTGAATTTTTGTACACCTGGCATTAATAGAATATAGATTATACTAACTACTCAATGATATAAATTCAATGAATTATAATAACTTTTTATTTCAATTGTTTCGATAAACTGATGCAAAGAATTATGCCAAAACTAGCTAATGGACAGTTTCGAGAAATAGTTCATTTAGTAAAACGGTTTTATATATATATAGGCAATAAATTATATTTTACAGAAAACACATATGTTAAACTTATATGAATATATATATTTTCTCATAAAGTTAATTAAATATAAATATTTAATAGGTACTAATTTTAGTCTACCAATTTACATAAAATTTATTAAAATGATACTATTTCCTATTGATGAATATCTACTGCACGTTGTATATGAAATCAATAAGAGTCAAAAAATGTGTTTGATTACTCTATCATATATATAATATAATAATTGAATATCCGTAATATCACAATATACCTGTGCAGTTACATACAATGTATATATATTAGCTTAGTATAGGCATGAAAGGCTTGTTTATTGTTTCGATATGAATTATTAAGGATTCACTTATATCGAATAGAAATAAGTTTGTAACGAACGTATGGTGTTTTTTGTTTTTCTTAATATACAGATGCATCAATCTCATCTGCAAGAAACTGCCAGACTTACTATACAAATACTGTAAAAACGGTTCTGATGGATTCCTGGAACCGGTAAGGATGTAACTGTTTGAGCATCATATTTTGTCAATATTTCGCGATATTTTTTGTCTCTAAAATGTTTTAATGTGTAAATTATTTTTCCATTTAAAATTGTTACGATTTTTACTCAGAATTGAAAAATAATAGATCCTATAATAAATAAATATATATATATATAATACAGATATAGGTAATCAATGCATAATGTAATGTATAGGTGCTAATAACAATATAATTACTTTAATATTATATTTATTAATATACATTTGTTAACTACATATAATATTATATTACGGATATTACTTATATTGCAACATAAGTGTTCGATATAACTTATTATTATGTTTATTTACAGATTAATTTATTTAAATATCCTTATAGCCAAAATTATCACATTGAAACACCATTAAATCTTATTAAGACTAGAACTGTTAAAAATCTATTAAAAGGATTTTTATTCAAACTAAATATTTTCCCTACAATTCAGCAATACTATTTCAGTTGTATAATGCGTTGTATATAATACATGTATGTACATGTATGTGCATTATACAACTGGTTATCCACTTTAACCATTATAATATGAGGGAATAGAAGAAAAACACCAGTCATCGAATGACAAGCCAGTATTTAGGCTTAAGGATATAATTACTTTAAATTTGATAATACGACTTCTTCTGTTAAAATTTGTCAACATATAGTATAATAATATTAAATAATAGTGTTATGTATTTGTAAAGCGCTGAAATATTGTGCACATGATGTCAACAGTGCTATAAATTAAGTAAACATAGAAAAAAATAGTTAGCAGTATGTAAATTAGGTTATGAAGGAAGTGTAGATAAGTAAGTTTTAAGGTTAATCTTAAATATATTGAAGTCCCGTAACAGATAACCTCCTATAATATCCTTAACATAAAATTTTAACTTAATGACAACTCGTATATTTTACATATTAATTACAGAAGTGTTATACTTAATTAGTCTTTAATTAATTAATTCTTGAAGAAATTATCCAAAGTAGGAATTTGGAGGAACTTGAACATCTCTGACTTGTTTTGACGATATTGTAGACACGAACATAGATATACATAGACCATAAAGCTTCTTATAACGCATACAAATAAAAAACATTATCTCTTCATCGTTTGTAATTGTCTTAGAAATCACATTTTTGTCTATTAATAGCTTTGGATTCTCTATGCTATAGGCTATCCTCTAATTGTCCTGTTCTTATCTTTACATGTCTCAAGATAGCCACAAGCTTCCCAACCGGTCTACCGACCCTATTTCACTGCTGTTACCATGACGACACAAGTGCAGCAGTGCAGGTGATGGGAATTCTCCTTCAGTTGGGCGCCGATCCCTCCCTACTCGCACCCTCTGGACACTCTCTGCTCCACTATGCAGTTCATGGGAGAGGAAATAGTATGGACCTGGTCCGCTTCCTTCTCACGTCCAATCGCGTACCGTTGGATCGGGGTGACTCACTGGAGAGGACGCCGCTGCACTATGCAGTGGAAGCGGGTGATGCCGATCTCACCGTCCTACTCACTGTCAAGGGGGCTAATGTCAATGCTAAGGTGAGCATGGGGCACCACAGTTATCTTCCTGGTTGGATTAAGATGTTATTCAACTAGAGGTCACTATTGTTAAATAGTTCATTAATAAAAATATCTTACAACTAAACTTTTTTTTCAATGAAAAATATATTTAGAAGTAATAGTAAACTACGTTTGGTTTGATTTTGAAATAGTTGAATTTGATTAAATTTTTATATTCGTCCAGATTAAATATTATTTCTGATTATATTATATAAATGCATTTTCTGTTTTGTTAATTAATTATTAAAAGATTATATTTTGATTGAATGAAATGTTTTGAATGGTGCGTGCTATTGTGTGTATGCTATCTCATCAATTGATGGAACATTTAAAATAAGAATACTTTTTAAAATAAACTGTAGTTCCCTTGCAACATTATTATTAAATTAATATCATTTATTTAAAAGTTATATTTTAGCTATTGGCTTTTATTTTCTTTATATATCTAAAATGCTTATCTTTTACACCTTAAATAACAAATAACTTTTAAATATATATGTATCTATCCACATTTAAAAATCTGTGTTTAAAGAAGCAATAGGTGTGATGAGCAAGGCTAGAATCGATAAGGTGTACGAAATAATTAATGCAGCCAGTGAATGAGCTTGCTAGACAATGGGAGTGGTGGCGCAGTGTTCAAAGAAGTAGGCGAATATGAGGGACTCTACTGCCGCTACAAGGAACACCTAACGAACCAAGCCAACTCGGTATTCTGACACTACAACACATGCAAGACATCGTTTGTAACAACGTATCCGTTATCACCGAAGACAATTACCCCATCAAGTTGAGGTTCAAAGAAGCTATTGTCATCGAGAAACTCTCCCTGGATCTTAACAGTCGAACGTGAAGAGATCAAGTTCCTCATATTCGCTTAGCCTTCTTTTAATACTGCGCCCCCCGCCCCCTTCCCATTTTTGGTTTCTTGTTTAGTTCATTTATTGGTCGGCTTTTATTTTTAGTCATTTAGTTCTTATATGTAGTATTTTAATTAGCCTTATTTTTGTTAGATTCCATTTTACCATAATATGGTAATATATGTATGTTTTTAATTATTTTTGTCTCGTTTCATTTTTTCGTATTATTAATTAATTGACTATTTTATCTGATTATGTAATAGCCGCACATATAATATGTAATACCTAACCCATAGAGTATTGATTGATAGATTTGCAACTTTTCTTGATTATTGATAACAGTTTAATACTACTATTTTCTTACACTATGACCTAACCTAACTTTTTTATGTCACTGTTTACATGACTAGGTGGTTTAATCTGGAATTTTTTTAGTTAAATACAACAATTTATTGCAGTAGCAGGCGCTTATTTTTAAATTTATTATTAATGTTTTTTATAGAGTCAGATGTTTTCTCCCGTGTAAATATTGCATTGTTATTGGATGCCATCAATAAAGTTGATGTTTCTATAAATGTTCCTGTGTACTGTCAATATATTTACTCATTTGTATAGTATTGGTATTTAAATGTGGCTTCAAGTAAATGCGTGTTTTTATGTCACCTCCCTCCTGTTCTCTGGGACAGACTATCTGCTGTACCACTCCACTCAACATGGCTGTTAAGCGGGGAAATTTTGACACTCTTCGATTCCTTCTAGATCATGGAGCTGATGTCACTCAGACCGATAGTGAAGGCAACACGTGTCTTCACACTGCCGTCAACCTCGATAATTTATGGTACCTACTAACATATTTCTATTCATGTAATATCTGTAAGATTATAGTTTTATTAATATATCCACAAGTTCACCGTGCATGGAAATAAGATTTGTTAGTACAATACTTTGTCTCATTATACAAGCTTTGGTTCATAAGCGTTATAAAACTGTAATTTAAGTAAATCGTTTTTTATAGAAAAACATATTCCGCGAATGGTATTAATAAATCATAAAAATACATTCATGCTTACTTTTATTTTAATAATTCAAAATAGTCAAAATTATAATTCTTTGCGCTGAAAAAGAAAATACTTTTTATGTTTTATGTTTTTTATTTACTATTAATTAGTTTCTTATAAATGACTAATATGCTCATGCGAGTTGTTATCTACAGTTTTGTAAAAATGTGTCATAATCAATTATTTTTCTGAAGTTTTGTTTTCTAAATTTTATATAAACTTTATAGGTACTTTTATCGTACAGATTGATCTATAATATCAAAATAATATGTATTATTTAGTAAGTGTAGAAATGGTCTTTGAACTCATTTCTTGGCTTTAATTTTCTCGACACTGTTTTATATTTTGATATCAGACACTTTTTTCCTCACAAAGTTTGACTAAATTCAATATGTATATATTATTATTACAAAATGTAAAAACATCCATTGCGGCATTAAATATATTTCAATATTAATATTAAGATATGACTATTTTCTGTGTTATGTTATGTATTTGATAGTAATGTGATTTATTTCGATATATTATGCGACAATTTGATATTTTCTTAATCGCATTATATCCAATTTTATATATATGAAATACAATCAACTGCCGTGCAAACGTTTAATTTACATTTTATGCACCTTTATGAAATTGAGACATTTGATATTAACACAATAATAACACACCTTGCCTAAATTATTTTTGATTTATTCACCATTCTTTTGTTTGTAGTTTTCTTAGCACATTTGCGCTATTACTTCGTAACACATTGATACTGCCGCATTGTCTAATATGTTCATAATTAACTCTCTTTGATAAATTAACTAATCATACGAATTTTTATTAACTTTTTGTAATATATTAAGTAGAATGTGTATTTTTATATCCCTTTAATTTTCATTGAGAGATTGGTTTTATTATTTACGTTTTTCTTATTCAGTATATTAATAAATATACTTTGAATAAATAATGAATAAATTAATGACCATATTGAACGTTGTCCGGTATTTACTACCACCAACCCCTTATCTTTTCTCTTCCTCTCTCTCTCTCTGCACCGCAAACGGGTCGTTGGGCGACCTAAATTTTTGCGTACCTTTTTACATACATTAGAGGACCAAAAGCTCTCTCATAATAGAGAGACGATATATTTTGTTAATCATATACTGTTTAAAATTGTTTTTACTTTTAAATAAATTCATGTTAACTTTTACATGTTTGAGGAAAATATTGAATGCCTAGCTATGGTATTTTTGAATAAAAATACATATTTCATTCTCTCTATGTGCATAAAATGG
>JAYRBW010014031.1:0-13111 GCA_036023295.1 Invenusta paracnida | reverse complement strand
AGTCAATATATTGATAATATTGACAAAAGTGTGTTTCAATCACATTCTGTGGTTTTTCATAATATTGAATATGGAATAAATATGTACATTCCAATTGAAATAATTAATGTTTGCCCTATTGTGTTTGGAAAAATAAATTTAGTTTTTATTCATTCGGATAAAAGAGAGATTTCATTCTTGGTTCAACGAGTTCTTGGTATCAGATATTCCGACATTGGTAGCTATTTTCTCACGAGTACAGGGGGTTTGAGCTGTATTCCTTTAAATGATGCATTGGATTTTCATCCTCTTCTTCCATATGTATACGATGGAAAGGCTTGTTTAGTTTTGAAAAACTCTGTCATTGACTACTATTAAGTGTTTGAATACAAATACATCAAGTAGGTGATAAAAAATTCAGTTTTCTTTTTGAGCATTATGAAATTGTAATTCATTGAATCTTACTATATTCAACTATTTGCATGTCCTGCAATCCATATTTCATACTAGTCATAATTATTGAAATATTTGACATTGACTAAAAAAGTGTCTGCTTAGTACACGCTTGGGTAATAGGAGACCTCAATTAAAAGAAACAAAACTATATTTAAAAAAACTTGATTATAACCTTCCATAATTGAGTTATTTTTTAATCTATTAAAATTTATCTAGTACTAATGCTTTCAAAAGTTTATTTGATATAAAAGTCTTTCTTTAGCATTTTTAGTCAACATTAGGAAATTGTTATATGCTTATGCACAAGAAGATTAAAATACAAATAATTTTTGAATAGCTCAATATATCAACAAAATCATTGTAATGCCTAGAATATCAATAGGTGTCATTATTTCTCTCCCATGAGATAATTTCTATTCCTGTAAAGTGTTTAGGATTTAAAATAAAATGAACCATGTAATTTTATTTCATGTATTTTTTCAGTAAATTTCATTTTGAAATTGTTAACATAGGACTGCTTTTTGAAAACATTAGACTCATCAGACTTTTCTCCATCTAACCAAAAAAATATATTTTAGGCTTGTAAATAATTTTTCTTGTTTATTTTAATAGTTCAATGTTTGCTTATACACTACTACAATCCAACTTATTTTCCATGTTAATTCAGAATAAAATGTCCCGTGTTCTCAAAAAGCAGTCCCGTATATTATACACTCATAAATAGCTTCTACTATTTGTAAATAAAATAAGCAACATAAACTTACTGTATAGTTTTGTGTATAGATATTGAAACAACCAAAAAAATAGTTTGTAAATAATTTTTGTTTATTTTAATAGTATGCTTCAAGTTTAATCTATTCCGACTTAGTTTGCTTATACACTTTCCATATAAATACAGTATAAAATGCCCTATGTTCTCAAAAAGTCCACATTTTTTATAGTACATAAATGGCTTTTACTATTTGTAAATAAAATAAGCCACATATACATACTTATATTTTTGTATATTGATATTAAAACGACAAAAAAATAAAGTTTGTAAATAATTTTTCTTGTTTATTTTAATAGTATGCTTCAAGTTTAATGTATTACAACTTAGTTTGCTTATACACTTTCCATATAAATACAATATAAAATGGCATGTGTTCTCAAAAAGTAGTCCCATATGGTTTATAGTACAATTAAAAATGGCTTATACTATTTGTTAATAATATTAGCCACATTTAAATACTTATATTTTTGTATAATGATATTAAAACAAAAAAATTTTGATAAAAAATTACAGTAAATATTTCTATTGAATAAAAAGCTGATTCAATGGTAGATACAGGTTGCCATATACTTTAAACAATGTGTGGGGCCCCTAGAATGGCCAAGATGTCAGGGATTACTTCTTGGAGGACTATTTCGAAATGGTGCAATAAAAATGATAATAAATTATATATTTAGCATCCAACAATAAAGCTACATACTAGAATATCAATTGCAAGGCCCAAAGAATATTTTAAAGTGGTCCTGACGTCAGCATCCAGTTCCTCCAGGACGTCAGGGATTACTCCTGGGAGGACTATTTTGAAATGGTGCAATAAAAATGATAATAAATTATATTTTTAGCCTTCAACAATAAATCTACACACTAAAATATCAATTGCAAGGCCCAAAGAATCTTTCAAAATGGTCCTGACGTCAGCATCCAGTTCCTACACTGGATTATCAATTGCAAAAATGATTAACTATTTTAATTTTGAAGCAGTCACACAAGGAACATCTCCTGAAGGTCTGGATGCTCTGGACATTGCAGTAATAGCTTACCCGACTACTCCACATGTTAGCTGGGTATTTTTATACTATGTACTAGACTGTACTAGTGATCTAATGTTATTATGAGATTAAAATATGGAAAATGTGATATTTCCTAAATTTCACAATTTTTTGACGTCGGGGACTCCAGGATGGCTCTGATGGACCATCAAGGAGGCGAAGGGTGACAATATGATCTATCAGGTTAGAATCCTCTTGAAATTTCAGATACTAGGATGTAATTGTGATACATTTTGTGAATGTTTTCATGATTTTACAGCCATTTCTAAAAAGTGGGTATGTTTTACCCCCCCTCCTTGGCCGTCCTGCGACGATTTTTGACTGCCGTTCTACTAAATTATTAGTTTATTTGATAGTAACATTCTCAGCCAAGTAGAGTGTAATTGTCTCAGGTCAGTTTTTTTGTTATGCTTCCATTTGTATGTGTCTTCTGGATTTTGCTTATCTTTGCAAGTTTTTGTATGATAAACTCTTAAATAGAGGTTTCTATAAAATTAAATTACTTGAAAAACTAAAGCTATCATATCTTATTTACAAAATATACACTCTAAAATAAATAAATATCATAGATTATATTATACAATTCACCATTAAAACTTACTATAAGGATGAGCCTAGCAGATAGCCCTGTATGATCACCACCAATATTGACTATTTCCATCGTCAACTCCTTGACATGGGTAACACATGCTATTTAGATTCAGTTCTTTATATTTTTATGGCAGCTATCTCTAACTTTATCACTAGTAGTAGTGATTCTAATATGAATCTAAATAGTCTCTTTTGAGTTAGGGCACTGCTACGTAATGACTATCCTATGTTTTTGGACAACACCCAACAGTATGCCCATGAGGCCCTTACTACAATTAACAAATTATTTGTTAGACAAACCACTTCCACCTATGTTTGCAACATTTGCCAATCACAAACTGCCATTAAGGAATAATTAGATTATATACATTTTGATCCTTGAAAGATAAAGGTGGATTTCAACTCAGTCTATGGCCCGTATTCCAGAAGCTATTTTAACGCTATACTAACCTGCTATTTGTAAATATATTTGGGGTTGGGGAGCTTAAGGGTAAATGGCCCCAAGGAGTTAAATGGGGGAGATGCAGTGGTGTCTTAACCCAATAGGTTCCGCCGCCATTGACTTATTAGCAAGGCAAAGAGCTCGATTTATTTTGTTTCCAGTAAATAAAAAAACCTTCTTAAATCAAGGTTTCTTTTGCATCGCACAAATTCCTGGAGTAATTGGTTCCATAAATTGCACTCATATTCCGATTTCCAATACAAATTTGCATAAAAAATGTTCATGCTCACTCCTTTCTTTTTGAACATAGAGATCGTGCGATATAGTATAGATATTGTGGATTTCCCCTGCTCTAACTAGTGATTATATTGATAGTATCAACACGCCGTGTCTTATTAGCCAATCAGGGCACGATAAATCAATGTTCTATTATTATAGGTCAAAGTGACGTTTTAGTGAACACTAGTTTGTAATACTTTCTGAAATCGTAACTAAACTAATTAAAAGCACATTTAGTTAAAACTCCTACTAACTTAGTTAACTGTCTGGAATACGGGCCTATGTCTTTAACTAATCAACCTAAAATCTTAATCTTTATTATTAATAGATTTAGTTTTAGCAGCTGTTGTAGAATTTGTAAAAATAGTAAAGCAGTTAGTATACCAGACATCATTTCTTGCAATAATGACATTTATTCTTTCATAGGTTATGTTTACCATATTGGTTATACTCAATATAGTGGACACTACATTACTTATATTAAAAATATTTCCACAATTGGTACAAAAGTGACGATACAGTTATTTTGCCTTTTGGATTTGTCGACAGATTAGCAATCACCAAGGATGACTTATTATCTCCTCATATCTAAACTTGGTTATAGTGAATAAGCCTATTTCGATTCCATTTGTTTTTGTAGTTGACATTAATTTTCTACTTTGTTTTCCGGTATGTTTTTGCATTTCTTGATGGCTTTTTTAGATTAGGCTATGATTTGTTTTTTATTTACAAGACTTTCTATTTTGTTCAAGGTGTCTTCTTGTTAATCATGTCAAACTATTATTTTTTCTCTTATTTTAATCATTCTGCATTTGACTGGTTTTGGGCTATTGTGTGTTTGGTTTTGGTGTCTGCCTGGTGCATCTAAACTCCTAATTTTGGTCTTTCATATTATGTTGACTTTAAATGACAATTTATATGTTTTCCAAGTTAGCTTAAATGAAAATATTACCTAAACAGAATACTCGGGGCATATTTTGATTTCTAATAATTACACATCAGATATTATTGCTAAGACTGTATTTTAATGATATGAATCAGTGTTAACCTTAAGCCAAAAAGCTAGACACAAATATGAAAACTTACATTTTATGCTCAGTGTGACACAGGTTAAAATGATTTTGAGTGTACATATGGCTGGGAGGGGTTCAAAATGACCAAAACAGGGCATACATGCTTTATAGATGGCCCCTTTGAAAATGTAATAACTCAGATATACAGGGGATAGACTGGATTTTGCTGAGGGGAGATACAAGGTCCATGATCATTAAACCAGTAATAAATCTGAGCAGATTTGCCTGGTTTGTTTTGATAACCAGATATTGATTATCATTTTTTAAAGCTAATGAGCTTAATATTCAGCATCAGAACAAAGCAACATTGTGTGCTCAGGGAAATTTTGTGTTATACAAAACTATTACTGTGATAATAATGCAGACTGTTTAATAGTAATTATCACTGTACTTTGTTTTGAATAATGCCTATTTTGAAGATCTGGTCAGGAAACCATGAAGTAAAGAAAATGGTGGTCCTCGCAGAATGGAGCCTAGAGGAGGCAATTACGCAAGGTGAGCATTATGTATATTTTATTGTCTATGAATTGGTGACCTGTAAATATTGTAGTCAAGTGCTTTTTATTGTATAATTAACAAACATGCAATATTTTGATTTTATTCATTCAGGTTCAAGAAAGCTTGGCATCCAGGGTGTGCGGCTAGTTACCAAGGATGGTACTGAAGTAGATGAGGGAGCTCTCCTCGAGGAACTAAATGAGCCAGTCATCCTGCTCGAAGCAGGTGTTATATACTCACCTCCTGAGTTGAACACATGTAAGTATATGTAGCACAATATATTGTCGCTTTCGTTTGTCCACTATTTATAGTCATTTCTATTTTAGTCTATTTTTAAAAGTGGGATAGTTTCCAGTTTTTTTCAAGCTGCAACTAATTAATATTTGTTATACAGTTAAATCCTGTTATACAGTTGTCCCCGGTTATCCGCCAATCCCATAGAAATATAATACGTAAAGAAGCGTCAGGCCTATTGTTAGTTATCGATATTTGATATGCAGCCAGCGAAATTGGACATACGGGGAAATTCCTAATGCTATTTTTAGAAGATAGTTGAAAAGTGGCTTAATTCGGTGATGTAGGTATGGTTCTAAATTGGCCATGGTTGCACTATGTAATGGTTTAATATAATGTTATTGGTTAGGGTATTTTTAGATAGATAGAATCTCTTCTTCAATAATTTCCTATATAACCCTATGGACAAATTTCTTTTCCCTTTTTTTGTGAGTGAAACGTACTATGTGAGCGTACAGATTGGTTGTCACTCTAAACCCGGTATTTTTCTAGTTTGGTCGCTTCTATCTATTTTATATTATTATGGCCTATCCCGCTTTATCGACACATTTCTTTGAAATAAATTTTCTTGTATGTATTTTAACATAATTCAACCACCATCCGCGGATCAAAATTGAGAACAAAAGCAGAATTGTTGTGTTATAGAACCCTCAAATATCCGCCAGCCTGTATTTTTCTATCACAACAATAAATATGTGTCTCTGTATACTTGAACCATATTCAAACCATTTTAACTGTTGATAATTGTCACAGAGTTCTATAGAAAAATGACCAAAAATGCTATTTTTGACATCTTCAAATAACCATAACTTTTGATCTACTGGACTAAATTAGAAATTAAAGTCATATTTAGAATACTTGAGTCATGGATATTATATACTGTTTTATTTTGAAAAAACTCTTCAGATACATTATTTTTGTCACTTTAATATTAATTAGAATCAGATTGTTTTTAAGTATTTGTATGCATATACTATTTTTTGTTGCATTATGAAAAATGAAAATGATACTTACTGTTTTTTGTCAAAGTATTGTTAGCTATTAGTAAATTATTTGTTGCCGTAAATACCAATGAGTAGGAATAGAAAGCATATTACAAGGTTTTGTAAGTATCTTCATTCATAGTATTTTCATAATTATACTTGATATTTTCCCCCAAAATAACAAATGAGACGGTTTTATAAGAACAACTGACATCATTTTTTCCATTTTGAGCTAGAGCCAATTACAGTTCATTTTTCATCATTTTTATCAAAAAAATTATTATTGTTGATTCTTTTAGATAGTCAAATATCTAAGAAATATATACATAACATTTTTCGGTATTACGTCCTGTATGTATATTTACCAAAAAATATTATTGCAAAACTTTGAATCCGTTTTTCTCTAAAAATTATAAAATAGCCATATTCATAGTTTATAAGGCTTCAGTTCTGCCAATTTTGGTCTTTTGATGAGCTCTTTTTTGTTAGAATCACAAATTTTTGAATCATCGTAATCAAAAATTTAGAAATGACAAGCCTGGTGTTCTTATTGGTTATATTTATTGGAATCAATTTGGGTATCTCGGTGCCGCAACCAAGGTTTTTTTGTAGGCAACAATGTATAATAGGATAGATGCCGACCATTTTTTAAAGACTTACTGTCATATAAACTCAAAATCGAAAAAATTTAGTTACAGTCTTTTGTCATAGCATGGCAGTATAGGTAGTTGCCATAACTAATTTATTTAGTTATTTTGTTTTTGTTTTTTCTAGCCTCTCTGTCAATAGATGTCTCTAATTCCGCGCCAGCAACAACGGCTTTTTCTTCACCAATCTTGGTGCCACTGTCACCAATCACAGATGTGAGTCCTGAATATCAAATTTTCATTAACCAACCGAATCTATTGTATAGTATGCACTTTATATACTTTTAATTTAGCAGTAGGCATTAAAAGAACCCTACAATATAGATCTTATTTTGAAATTTTAAAATATAAAATCTAAAGACTTCAAAATAAAATTCATAGTGACATATATGAATATTATCTATCATATTTTTCAAGTTTCATTCATACCACAATAGAAAATCTACATAAAACATAACATTATTATTTAAAAAGTATTGTTTTCAAGATTTTTGCCATCCTGTGATCGATTTATATCATAGAAATATAACTGCAATATATCTGCATTCTTTAATTATCACAGCCAAAATGTTGACAAGTAAATATGTACAACATTTTTTAGTGTAAATTGTATTTCTACTTGACAGATACCAGTGCAGTCTTCACCATGGCTTCATCTGGTAGACACAGGTTTGCCAGACTACCTATCCAAGCAACTGGACGGGATCAAAATTGTGGAGCCAGCCACCATGAGGAAAGTTGTAAATTTGATGTTTGAGAGAATGAGCCCATACACGAAGCAACCCGGTCGGGAGGTGTTGCGCTCTGTTGCAGGTAATATACATTGATACTTTATGGTTTTTAATTATGATATATAAAAAATCGGTTGTAAAGTCGGGTATTGGATAATGGATGACCTGTGTATCTAAATGAGTTTATAAGGCAAATGTTTACTTGATATAAAAATGTATAATAACTGTATATATTTTGCAGTAATGATGCGTTAAATATAAAAGAGAATTATTTTGATAAGTTCCTGTGTTATGCATTTCGTTTGCTCTTGATAAAAAAATATATTTTATTTGATTATGGATGACCTGCTTTATCAAATGGTAGATAGAGAATACAATCAATTGGAGATTCTACATTTTTATTTTTTTCTATTTTGCTGTTTTATTTCCTTTTTGCAATATTTATTAGGTGGGTATGTTTTTTATGATAATTATTATCCAATTCACTACTTTCGAAAGTAAAATTGTCCTGGTTTTGATAGAACAATCATTTTCAATATTTATGCAAATAAAATTAAGCATTTACTACAAAAGCGTTCATCATTGAATTGTACACATATCTAAATCTTATAAGTGTTGAATATATTCCTACTGTGTATTCATACTAGCTTGTAAGCCAGCTATAAATTTTGTGTTCATTTTTGTTCAGCCAAGCTACTCTCGAAGCACCCTTCTCTGCAAGATGTGAATGGGTCTCACACAATTTTAATGAAACGGCTCGAAGAAAAATTCGTAAATGGCAATAGGAGATCGCGGGATCCTAGTAGCGCGTCAATCTCGGCCGAGAGACCAGCCAAAGTAGCTGTAAGTATTCTCCTTTCATAAAGACGATTCAACAGCAGTGGCGTAGACATCTTTTTTTGAGTTCGGGTATATTTCAAAAGCACAAGTTTGTAGTGTAGCAGGTCGAACATATATTCAATGCTTACACAATATTAATGTGCACATAGCCTATAATAAAAGACATCATTTCAAATTATATTTTTAACATATATTTGTGCGTTATTTTGATGAATCAGCAACAATATATTCAATATATATTCTAATCATAATAACTACAGATTTTTGAAAGGGCAAATCATTATTTATGCAACAGGTGATCAGGTATTTACTCGAGTACTCGACCCCTGTCTACGCTACTGATGCATCGCAGTCAAGCACTGATAAGGTGTACAATTTTAATTAACTAACTACATATTTCCTGTGTTGGATCATATTGATAATGCATTCAATTAAATTTATTTACTACTAAAGTAATAAGTAAGCTGAGATGTATAGGAGTTTTCGGCGCTACTCCAATAGAGTGTACTTACGACCACATCAGTCACACTGGTACTGAGAATTGTTTGATAACTTACCATTGTGAGTGCAAACAACGCTAGTTCGAGTTTATAGAGCATAATGTCACTTTTGACAATTTGCAATGTATGTGTTTATCTACCCTGTATAAAAAAATCAAGTAAACATTTCTTGAAATATATTTTGAAAATTATTGCAGAATGATTCTAATTATAAACCATAATCTATATTTCTCTGTCATAAACTAAATATAGAATTCTGGACATTTAAAGCAGTATATCCTTCCATTTTTTATCTATGGCTGACTCGGTGAATTGTGTACTACAGTTTATTCGTACACAATTATAACCCGCTTATAACATACTTTGTCTGGTCCCAGTGTTCGTATGTAAACTAACTGCTATCTAAATAGTTCGTTTCATATGCACAAGCTTAACCATATCCATACCAGGCTAAAAAGCACTTCCATATCCGGGGGAGGTGGCTTCTTTAGCTCCCCATTTTTAAAAATGATGTGCATGATGAAAGCATATAGATGATAAATATAGCCTAATACATAGGTTCGCTTATAACATTTAAATAATACGTAATAAGCGTGTTTCACTGTACTTTGTTTCGAACTGCGATTGTGGACATCTATGTACCTCTTCATATGTAGACATTCTTTACGAGTGGACCTATATAGATTTGTGAAAACTATAGTTGAAATAGGTAATATATTATCCTCCCTCACATTAGTGATAATTAATCTGCTATTTCTCTATGATAAATTTAATTCGGCAAATAGTGTTATGTTTTAAAATTGACTATGTTTCGTTCGTATTTTTCATGTACAGAAGAAGAACACGTACGGTTCGGTTAATTATTCAATCGTTGTGGAAGACGCCACAAAACAGCAAAATATCAAAGAAGAGCTGCAGGTGGCGTCCACATCATCGCCCGATCGCGACGTAAAGGAAGAAATGTCGAATACTTTTTCTCTGCAACGCAAGGACGTTAGGAAATGGATGGAGTCAAAGCGGCCAATTGAGAAGTTTTTGTTGGAATGGCCTCATTTACGATTGTCCCGGTACATCTGCCAGCATTTCAAGGGACTTATGCAGTTCTGCGCCCAAGAGAAGGCGAATCTCCACCTCCAAGAGACCGCAACCGAGGTCATTGGCTTCCTCATACCAACAATAAAGTAAGTTTTTGATTTGTCTTGACTGAAAGGTTTTGCGTTTCTCGGCTGAGTCACAAGCCGCATTTTATCAGCCAACATCCATGGCATTTTTATGAATTACATGTTTCGAGTAAGAGGATTACTATTTGTAAATCTTCTAGTCTTTGTACAAATCATAATATCAATGAACCATTTTTCAATTTATTGTCACTGTAAATTTCAAATAGATTAGTTCCACATAAGTAATTCTATTTAACTACTTCGTGATGATATCTACACATCAAGCATCAAAGTTTTCTTGATTTTCGATGGGAAAAGAGGCAGGAGAAATTGTATTATTGGCAATCACGTGTAGAATTGTTATACCCGAAAGCCAAAGCAAAGTCGGATATCATACGAATTCATTACGAGAATTGGCGCATTCTTTCTTCAGATTAATTTTTACATTATGTTATGCTATATTTCTTTCATTTATAAAATGAATATTTGATGATTTCTTGATTTTTGAAAATTAATTTCTTCTGCCTTACAAATTTGAATACAATAATTTTAGGTCACATTGATACTCACGTCAAGAATTTTTATTTGCTGAACTTTAAATGTTCATTTCTTGATACATCTATTGCAATCCTATATTTGAAAGCTATGTTTGTTATGCCTTTCTTTCGCGCTATAATATTTTTTTATTGTGAACATTTCATATTCTGGTATTTCATTTAATAATATATATAAATGTTTCCTTCCAGATCGAAGCCACTCCTTGAAATAATGACAAATGACGATATCGAGATGACAGAACGTTTTTTAATCTGCCTGCCTCAATATTTCAACGAGGCGGCAATCATTGCGGAGGACCAGGCGGCCGTCCACCCGTGCATTTTTAAATCTCATAAGTTTACTTTATTATAATTACGACTTTATCATTATTGTCAAAATATTAGATGGCCCCACTCTTACAAAAAAAAGGTACAGTATTATCCTGCCAATGCCATGCAATATTGTCAGTAGGCTTCGTAAATGGGACGTAACTATAAGAACACGGGGTCTAGCTCCCTTTTTCCATTTTGCAGGAGAGGCGATTGAAGTTGGTAAGGTAATATTTGGTTTAAAAAAATTATTGCTGATTATTACAGGCAGTAATGTTATCTAGCTTCAATCAATTTTTTTTTGCTTATTTAATATCAATGATCTTAGAAGTTAATTTTAACATTCGATATCATACCATATTTTAGTTATTTTTTATACATATTATCCATTTTTTCTCGAATTGTTGTATTTTGTACCCGGTTTACTTATTTTTTTCAAAAAAGTTTGCTCAAATTTGAGTCTTTTGACTAGCTTTTTTTTAAACGGAAGACCATTTTCCTGTTTACATGAATATGATACTAACTCCGAAAAACTGAAATCGACATAGACCCCGTGTTCTTATAGTTACGTCCCAAATGTGCACACAATATTTGAATTTCGAAATGTGGATTTTTTAGGTTGAATTTTTTGTACCTTACCTAACGAAACATTAGGTGCGTGCCGGCCTCCAATAAGTGATATAGTTTTACTTGAATATTGATTTATACTCTTTCAAATGACAGTATATTTTATAATTTTGTGGTGTGTTTGAAACGTGATGAGGATGTTTACCATAGATATGAATTTACTTCTCTTATTTTATTTTAAAAAGTTTGATAAAATTTAATAGTCTACAAAAAAAATTATTACCTGTGTATCAATAATGTTTGAAAAAGACTTGCGAAAACATCTCAACACTAATCCTCTGTGTTTATTTCGTAACAAATATGTAATCGTTTTGTTTCTATTGTAGCCATGAAAATCTCAGCCCTTCAATCAATTTTGTATTTTGATTTTATATTTCCATAGTCAAGTTATATGCGTATTATCGATGATATTCTATAAATCGCTGTGTAAATAAATGTTTGAAAACATTAAAAAACAGCAATATATTTGAATTATTGTAGCAGAGTGATGAAGGCATATTACGGAGATTTTCCATAATGTGAAAGAATGAAGGTAGATGAAAACGTAGACAGAAATTATATTATTGGTCATGTATTTGCTATGGCAATGACGACCTGATATAAAATATTATCGTGTGCAATCTAGACGCAAGTCAAAAAATATTTCAAAAATTCAACTTTTTAACGTTACACACCCATAAATGATGTTGTTGTAAAAGATAGGATTACCAATCTATTTCTAGACAAAATTAATAACGCTACCAATGAGTTATATTTGCTGTTTCATATAATGTCTATCGAAATTATTTATTTATTTACTGAATATATTTATATTTCAGAGAACGGGGGACGCTATAGGGTTGCTGTCGAAGGCTCGAGGGTGGAGGATGAAATGTGCCTCACAGACGTCGTGGCCCTTTTTTTTCGCTATCCATTTTATTTTTAACTATTCGTATACATCCCCGTGCTCAATCGAGTTTATACAGCGCGTTATTTTTAGCCTGAACCCTCCAGGAAAATGTAAAAAGAGTAATTTGAAACGAGGTATTGATATTGACCCCAAACTACATAATTTATTATCAAAACTTACGCAGTCCTTTTCAAAATATTCCCTCAACTAAGTATATATTCATTTTTTCCAAATGGACACAAGGTATTATTTATAATGTATATAAGGAATTGTTATCTGACATAAATAGTCTACAATTCGTATTTCGTAAATCTTGAGTATACAACCTCGATATCTATTTCAAAAAGAAAATCTAGTGTCTATTTCAAAAAAATGATATGGTTTAGTTGATAGTTTGAATTATTTTGTTCACCAGTTGTGGTAGTGATTTTTAAA
>JAYRBW010014020.1:0-13114 GCA_036023295.1 Invenusta paracnida | reverse complement strand
GCATTCGTGAATTAAATGATTAACTCATAGATTCTAATCGTTTAATCATTCAAATAATAGCTTTAGCCTACACTTATAAGATCAGTTTAAATAAGAAAGGTTTAGGCATATTTCAATAGGAATAATAAATTATTAACTAAACTATTAAAGTATTTAAAGTAGATAAAATATTAACTACATACAGTATAATATATCATTCAATAACTCGACAAATTAAAATAATTAAACAAAACAAACAGTTTGTTTTAGGCACAATCAAGATGATATTTGTATTATGTATGTATACACCAATGTGACTGGAAAATACTTTAAGTACACTTACGTATTCCTCTTGTATTCTCATCTAATATGTCATCTTTGCTGACGTCTTTGACATCAATCATTCCCGCAGCTGAAGAAGCAACAGAATTCGGATATATACGTAAATAAGGATAGGATAAAGAACTATCTTTTTGGAATTGTCAGAGAATTGTAACATAATAATAGTATTGATATTCTAACCGTTGTTTATTTATCTAGTAGAAATATGCATATCACCTAGTAAAATAAGTATACCTATATCTCTATAATTATTTGATAATATTTACGTAATTATATCTCCTGCTCTGCTGCATATCACTTTGTATTATAATATTTGGGCATAAAATCACGAGTGTGTAATGTTTAGAATCATTATGAAAGTAAAATAATTTCTATTTAAAATATAAATAGCGATACTACAAGCAAAAATAGTTTAACTATTAATTATTTAAAAATACTAACTCTATAACTGTTAAAAGTTTGGTCTTAAATATTAAATAAAACAATCAACAATATAATTTACAAAGCGTTTCGAGACAACAATGTGCCCTCATGAGGTACAATGAATATGAAATTGGCAGGTAATATTATATAATAGTCTAGATTATTAAATTGAACAAGAAAAACAAAGATATAAAGATATATACAAGACGGGTTAAATAGTACAATATCTATTATATGACATTAAAAACATTCGGAGGATGAAAGATAGAAATTGTGTAGGAACCTTTAAAACATGTTAAGAAAAAGGAGGCACTATTATTAGTAAGAGTTCTATTTAAAGGAGCATTGTACGTTTTAATTAAAAAGGTTTCCTTGATCATATGATTTATAAATTGATAAAATCAGGAATACCGATCAGGTATTCCGCGTATTCCCCCATATTGCATTTATCCTGATTGTGTTTCCAATTTTTGAGAGTCTTATCACAAAATGTTAGTTTATTTAATGAACAATGAGAAAATGCTATATTAAGCTCGGTTCACATTGCCTGTGCTCTTAAAGATACATGTGGCGCAGACAAGCTAAGAGACACTCCTGGATGTCTGTCTGCGCTTGACTAATTTCTGAGGTCACGGCAAATAATCGAAAATGCCTCGAGCGCAGAAGAAATGCATATGTTAAAATTGTTTTAACTAAATGCAAGAGCGTTTAGTTAATTCACCCGCAATCCACCCGATTGCGGGCAATAGAGAACAAAGCATCCCCAGCTAAATTTGACAAAATAATTACACCGTCTTCCTCGTTGGAGTACTGTGGACTGTAGTCCACTATATATTATTGCGTGGTATATATTGTTTTGTACCTATTGTATATAGAGAAGTACGTCTTAACAAATATTTTTGTAAAGGTATTAATTAATTTATTATATGTATAATAATATTATTCGTTAAAAATGTCAGTTTAAAATGAATCCAAACTGGCTACCATCTTCTCACAATTCAAAAGAAGAAAAAATCATGTTAAGCGCAAGAATTGTGAACACCGAAAACGCAGCTTTGCGATTCGAATTTTTCTGCCAGCCTGCACACAGGTCACATCCAAACTTGCGATAAGCGTGATTGTTGATGTACGCTCATTCACGTACAACTACCAGTAGGTAATATGAACCAGGCTTTAGCTTTAAAATAGATAAATACGTATAATAATTTTCCTATTACTTATTTCGCAATCAGTAGTAAACATTTTAAAATTAATATGTGCAATTTAATAAAACAAAACATGAAAACATTTACCTTTCGGACCCTGTATTTCAACTTCACAAACTCGTAAAGTCGGCATCTCTTGAAGGAAGATAACAGTAATGAAGCGACCTGTCTGACTGTGAAGCGGAATCTCAAGAAAGCCACCCGAAGTTTCACCCAACGGGATGTGTGTAATTATGGTCAAACTGACTCCTGACGCTGTAGCTCCCTCTTCGGAAGATATTTCTAACCTTATGGGAACAAGATAATTTCCATCTGCAGTGTTTTTTTTCTCCGAATCACCCTTCTTCTCTGTTGTATTGCCAAGAGCCAAGTAGAATCGTGTGATGTTTGTCTCAATTCCAAGATCAATAGTCCATCGATCTTGGACGAGAGGACAACCTGTATCTGATTGACGCAGTCTTCCGTCAGTGAAGCAGGTAATGCAAATGGCTTCAGTGGATAGTAGACTGGAGAAACTGGGGTTAATCTTAGTTGCCAAGTTCACGTCTTAAATGGTGTATTATGAACAATAATTAAATATCTCAAATCGTTATTATCAATGTAGGTTTAAATTTGATAACAAAAATATAAATAATAAAAGCAAAAAAAACGGGAACATTTATTATGAACATACATAGTTTGAAAATAGAATGAACCTTGAATGAAACATTTTTAGACTGTTGAATTATAGTTGGTCCCTGGTTTTCGACTTTTCACATACACACAGAATCTTGTTGCATAACATCTACTCATGTATTTATCAACATGGACGGTCTTGAAGAAATATTCAAAGTTTTAACTCTATCGACAGCATATAGAATTTGTATTAACTGATGGTACAGATGATGCTACTATTTATAACTTGTTTAGTATGCAATCATATTTTTGTCATCTACATCAGATTTAGAAAAGTATGTAATCTTAAATAAATACAAAAATCTTTTTAAATATTTATTGCATTAAAAAAAAGATATATTTCCTTAAACAATTTATTTGACATTAGAGATTCTACTTTACTTGTTTTCTACTGTGCACATAACATATGGACCGGCAGCCCAGACAGAAGTAGTGCAACGAATGAAGAACAAAGCGGGAAGCCCATATTATGTCCGTTTCTAACTCCAATTGTTCCACGTCTGCCGTTACCTAGAGGGTATTTTTAGATGCTAGGTAACCAAATATGAACCCATAAATTGTCTCTAGATTAAAATTTCGAAGAAAGGGATGAAATTGCACTAAAAAGTTGCGTAATATATCTTCTTAGCATGAAATGAGAATTTTCCCGTCAAGCTAGCCTTTTTGGGGGCATTGGGAACCTACAATCATGAGTCAGGGCCGCATATTTGTTATCGGGATCCTGTATTCTCGCAGAAGGCTTTCTAAACTGCTTCATGAAATATAAGTTATACAACAAGTGCATCCGAATATACAACATTTTGGCAAATGTAATGGAACAACATCTTTATCAGCAGTGCACCAAAATATTAGTAAAAGATCAGTATTAAAAATGCTTCTATTGATGAAAATATGCTGCCAACATATTTAAAATTGCAACAGCCACATATTGGAGTACTTCTGTGTTCCTGGTAAACCGTATATATCAACAATTAGAATCATTGTTCGCACAAACTATGTGAATGTGTACACACAAATTCTTCCACTTCTTACAGATGTCTTCTTTATTCTGAATAAGTCCAGTTATCCAAGGGAGAAACATTATTTCTCGATAAGTTGAGAAACTTAGATCCGAAATGTCGTGAAATTTTAGACTTAGGAGTATTTTCCGTTAAAGGAAACAGCAAATATTTTTCGCATAATGCAGTTGACTTAACTCTGGAGCAAACAATGAACAGGGACGCAGCTTGATGGTCATTAATAACAAGTCAAATAAGGATCGCAGTGTCTGAGATACGACGAATTTCGTGATTGGAAAATGGGGGAACAGCCGGTGAGACTGCTACGTGCATTGCGTGTGAAAAAAAGACAGCAACGCCACCGAAAGCTTATCCGAAACCCTAAAGAATCAATGTTATCCTTTTTTCAAATGTCGTATCTTTATCAGAGGAACTACTGAACATTGCATCGGGGAAAGCAGCTGCTCAAGAGACTCGCAATTATCTGCTTAAGAGTCTTTTTAGAGGCCATGAAAAACATACAATTCGCAGGCGAATTCGTGCTGATGATGTCTTGCGATTTTTACGACAAGTTATACCCTATAAAGTGCAAAACTTTGCATCAGAAAATAATAAAAACAAAAAACGAAGGTTGTTGGTATTACAGGAGACGCAGGGATTTGAGATGCTTTGGAAGAGCGTTAATCGTGGCTTCAAAAGCATACAACACATTTAATTTGAAGCACATTCTGTCCTTTCGAATTACAGAACTGACTCTAAGTTTATCACACTGCGATGGTTTTCACTGAAGACCGACAAGGTGACATTATTGAGAACACTGGAATCACGCCAAAAAGATATTGTGACAAGCACAAACTTACCCACTATTAATAGTACTGTCATAGATGCTAGTCTTCTGTTGCACACTGTCTTACTGTATGACACTGAAACATCCAGTGCCATGCTTCGGCAAGTTTTAATGAAAGTGTGCAATTCGTCAGAGGATGAAATCCACATACTATTTGATAAGTATTTAATATCAATCAAAGACAGTGAACACCGACTGCGAGGAACTGAAAATAGATCCTTTGTGGGTTCGAGTAAAGGTTCAAACAAAACGGTATTCAACTTCTTGGGAGCGACAGATTCAAAGACCAGTTGTCAATATTAGCTCTGACTGAATGGCAAAAACCTGAATATGGAAGAAATATTTGGCAGAAAATATGTGTTACTTCACATGGCGGTCAATGTGTCAAACTGGCTTTTAACAACAAATGCAACATTATGACTGTGGAACAACCTGCATATCTGCAAGGTGATCATGAAGAAGCAGATTCGGTGATCGCTTTTCATATATCAGCTTTAACTGACAACATAGTAGTTAGACCATCTGACAATGACATATTTGTTATTTTACTTGGCCTGTTGGGGATGTCATCTCCTTAAGCAAGTATATCTAAACGAATTATCATGGATTGCGGTAGTGCCAACAACCTTAGATTTATCGATGTTTCTAGTTTGGCAGCTGTTTTTGAGGTAAAGCAAGCCGGAATAACGGCGGCTCCTTCAGGTCTCTATGTATTCACTGGTTGTGATTTTAAGAAAAAAGGAATACCATATAAGCTTCTTGAAAAGGATACAACAGTACTTACAACTGGTATCTTTGTGGACGCTTTGAGAATGTGTCCTCCATCAATCAGTTTTCATGTGTTTCGACATTGAGTACATCTGTGTGCTCAATGGATGGACAGAAGCAGATAGACGACATGAAGCCCGACATGCTATTTTTCTTAAAATGAATGGAAAATTTAAAGCTGGCTATCAACTTGCAACTATTAAGTGAATTGATTATGGACTTTTACCACCGTGCACAAAAACATTAGGTCAGAAGATTTTGCGCTCACCTTATGTGTCTTTGTTGTGGGGTGAGCAGAACATGCAAATCCAATTGGATCGGATATCAGAATACGTTGAAATTTGGGTGGAAGTTGAAGAAACATTTCTACGCGCATGAGTGGTTTACTGGTTCATCAATTCCAACAAGCCTTGAGAAAGACAGCGGCACAGATTCGCAGAAAAATTTCAAAGGATAAAGACGAAGTGTGGATCGAGCACAGCGATTCGGACGATGAACAGTAAATCAATGATTTTTTATTTTAATATAAACTTCATACATAATTGTAAATACCTTATTACATAAACATAAACATTATAAAAAAGAAGGTAATTTAGTTCCACAACACTATGCACAATTTATTGTCTGAATTTTCGGTATCGTATACATACCTTCGTCAGAGGCTAATAACAAAATGAAAAAGTACAGTAACTAAACATAAACATAAATGTAAATACTTACTACATAAACTTCTACATACAATTTCTTACATAAATATATGGTGAAATAATATGACATAAGTATAATTTTTTGGCTAAATCTTACATAACTCTTTTCATTTGGGAAATTGGTTCCATTATTTCGTGTTCCAAGGTAAACTATCTAATGAGTGCTGTACTCACCTATGTATAAAGAATATCTCTACATGCTACAATATTGAAACTAGATCTAACATTGGTCAAGTAGACTATTTGGTATTTAGGGTGTCTGTCTGGGGCCCGATACCCTTTAAAATGAGTATTATTGTGAATTTCGTGGTCAGAGGATTTATACGCCACTTTTAAGTGTGGTTTTATTCCGTTTATCCAATCATCTAGACCTCCTTCGATCACTATGTCTGGGAGTCTGTCTGGTGAACGATACCTTCTAAAATGTCTATCATTACTCATTTCATGTTCAGAAGATACATATTATGCAACTTTTTAATGCACTTATTCTGTTATTCCAAATTTGAATCTAGAGACAATTTATGGGTTCACATTTGGGTACCTATCATCTAAAAATACCCTCTAGATAACGGCAGACGTCCATTTTGGAGGGCATTTTGAGTTATAAACGGAGATAATATGGGGTTCCAACTTTGTTCTACATTCGTTGCACTGCTTTTGCCTGGGCTGTCGGTGAAATACTTTGAATTCTAATCAAACTGTTGAAATGCTTTCGGAATTTTTTTACTATGCAATAAAAGTACTACAAATTGCTCTTAGTGCTTCATAAAATCCATTTTCCATTCTCCTACTAAAATGTTATAAAAAAATACAATGCAGTAAACATAGTACGTATACATATAAATGTAAACTTAATGAAAAACTTCTTAGAAAATAACTAACCGTAAATTTCCAGACTGTAAGCTAAAAAGAGAAATACACAATGTAACGAGATGATTGTACTATTATGTATTATTATATTTATGTTACATAATCAATTGTATTGTAACGAGTCGGTTGTAATATCATTTATATTACCTATTATACCCATTATATGTTGCATAATGAATATTGTAGTTGAACTGTATTTACTGTTGTCACTTGAATTTCGGTGGTGTGAATGATACTAGTGTGTGAAGTTTGAGGGTTAAAAAACGTTTCTTTAGCCGAATCAACTTGTTTTGTGACACACAATAAGTTAAGTATTTAAAAATCAGTTTCAAAAATATTGATATAACTGAACTCAGTTAATTAATTACCATTGATTATAGAAATATTTCCAGAGTCAAATGTTTATAAACATTATTTTAATTTATATAAGTAAATTATATTTGAAAATAAACAATTATTTCTAAAACGTATTTTAAACAATAGACATATAATTAATCACATTGCACGGGGAAAAATGGATTTTATTTATATTAGTTTAAATGTGGCTGTAGTCGCACATTATTCATTCATTACTACCAATCAAATGTGAGTCAAATAAAATGCATATTATAATATATGTTACTATATTATAAATCCATTAAAAGCATAATTAGCATTTTATTATTTATAGTGCTATTTATCGAAATTTATAGTTGCAGTCGATATATGCAAGTTTTAACCTTGTTAATCTAATAATTGTAGAAAGTGGCTTACTAACAAGGGTGATTGAATTTAATATATATATATGTATATAATTATCTTTTGTTACACGTGGCTACTAGGAATATATTAGCTTAACTTTTGATTAGCTTACTTGAACGAATAAAAATATCTATTTGGCAAATGACAAGTTGACCAGAGCCCACCACCTCCAACTTGATTCCTCGTGCAATCGTCTTATCCAATGGGATCTCGACAACCCCCCTCTCCCTCAACCAATCAGCATTCAGTCCGTCTCTGTCAGACACCCAGATCAGCTTACTCGATCCCCAAAGACCCATAATGGCACTCACCGCTACAGGAGAAGCTGTTGGTGACCCAAGATACACCACCAGGCGAGTGACGCTCACTGTGCCGTTGCTAGGAGACGCGACTCTATAGATGAACCGTCTCCCAGGTGGTTGACAGTTGTTACGGAGAAGACTACTCGCTGTATTCGACATATTTGAGCCATACACGATTGAAGTTTTCAAACTTCGCTGTCGAACCTTGTTGCTTTCTGCAATGAAAAATAAAGAATGGAAAAAAATAATTTATTTATAAGAGATATTTGTAACTTTTTATCTTGTTATTATTCCATTGATTATATATTTCTTGAACTACTGATACCGGATAATCTAAAGTGAAATAAACATATAAGTCATGTTGCGAGTAAGATATATAAAACTATTCCTTTATTTTACACTATAAAAAATCCTAAATGAGAGTCAACTAATTACAGTATTCAACTCTATTGTCTTCTCTAAATACAATTATGGCATCGAACTTACTGGAAAAGCAAACAATATAGACCTTAAAATACTACAAAAGGCTCAAACTCGGATACTAAAAATTATACTATCGAAACAAAAGAAAACATCCACACATTTTATACACAAATATACAGAAACTTTGAAAGTAACTGACAATCATAAGCTTAGAATAGACCATCTTTGCTAATCCATAAGATCATACATCACCCAAATAAATCCCCAGATTGTCTAAACAAAAATGTAAACAAATTAAAAATATATAACATAACTACTCGAAATCAAAATAATATTTATTTAACTACAAAAGCTTATGCCAAACATAATAAAATTATAGATTCTGGAATAGCCTTAATGATACAATAAAATCTCAGAGTAACAGATCTATATTCAAAACAAAATCAAGCGAAGAGATATTAAGTACTTACACTGTTACTAATCATGCCAATTTCATCTATTCATCTAATTTCTATATTCACATATTCTTGTTCTTCAAAAACCATTTTTTACATCAACATTTAAAAAAAATTGCTGAGCAGGTCCTTTTATTTATACCAGTATTATAAATATAAATACATACATGAGTATGATGTATACACATCTTGTGCCTAATCCTACAGTATCTGACTGATCCTATATCTTGTAATATTATTTTTGACTATTAACTTTACAGTAATTTTTAAGTAGTATCTACTTATCCAAGATAACTTCTTTATATTGTGCATGTATGTATGTATTTATATGTGTAGACCTATATGTAATTTTAGTGCCCAAGTATGTATAAAATGTGTTTTATTGGGATAGTATCCTACATATATATATATAATTGTATTGCATTTTTTATAATTATCACTCTTTTATCTGCAGTTATAGATTATTTCTCTTCTCTCCCCTCCTTTTGAACTTTAATTTCATTTACTTCTCAGCGTGCCTACTATATTCCTTATTACTGTAATGAACCTAATTGTTTGGTAGCTAGCCTGATCACTTCTGTGCCTCTAGCTACCAAGGGCATCATGTCATTTTTTATTTTATATCATCTTATTTGTATTTTTTTATTGTCATTCTGGACCTATACATTTGATTGTGTAATTTATTTCTTTGATATTGCCCTAAAATATAATTATTATTATTATTATTAAACGTATTTTATTAAGCTATATTACTCTAACATGTATCTCTTGTACATTCCCTTACTTTTACCTTTTACTTCGTCTGAAGAAGGTGTCTTACACCAAAATATAACATTCTATTTTAATCAACGAGTAGCCTGGCTATTTTACTTTATTTAAATTTATAAAAATAGTGGTGTATATTAATACTTAATAATAGAACTTTTTCAGTTGTTGCCATGTCAGTCAAACAGTCTCCAATTTCTAGTTGCTGTCTGGCAATCAGAAATAATAATAACTAGAATGAAATTAAAGCATCACACATTTACTGTAATAGTTTTATAGCATTATAAACATTTATTCCTAATACTCATACTATGAAATATAGATGTCCACTATAATACATATTATTTATACTAAAACACATTAATATGGGTTTTCTATTACTGGGGTTTCCAATGATAAAAATAGTTGATGGATGGGAATTCCCTTACTATTTGTTCTTGCATTGACAATTATGTTTCATTGATGACTCAGTGATGTCCGAGTAGACAGACATTTTTATTGGTATTTATACTTGTGGTTATTATGTTGCAGAGTTATCACACTAGTGATTTATATTGTCTTCCATTGAATGCCCAGGTATATTTGTACAAAATCATTACATGCCTGGTAGGGCAACCAGTTTCAGATATGTAGTGGCCCAACTGGATGCTGTACATGCCCCAGGCAGGCAGGCATGTGTTAATGTCGAGCACTACTAATATATTATAATAATATTAGCAATTTTAATATCTCCATAATTAATCACAGTTAATCAATGGAAATAGATGGCAATCTTTTATTGTAGGCATGTAAACTATTTCTTAACAAAATTAATATCTGTGTTTAAATTGACTGGATTTTCAGTTCAATATGGCATGTGCTGGTTGTCCTGATGCACCTCTTGTTATTGTTGATGCAGTCACTATTATTAATCTGGCTAATCTTATCCAACACAATTCATGTCTATGCAATCTTCACCAGGTGACAGAAAACTTACAAAGAACAATTGAATGGCTTGCAAGATTCAGTTTGCTAAGGAATATGCAGCTGTTGCAACTAGATAATGGGTTTTTTTTGAGAGAGAGGATTTCAGAAGGCAAGACATGGCATTATACTGGTATTGTACATGGTATTGTACACCTCATCCCCCCCCCCTGGCTCAATGGTAGAGTGGTTGCTGATGGATGTGTTGATAGCAAGTTCAAACCCTGGTTTAGCCCAACTAAATTTCCCTTATCCCTGGTTGGCAGCTGTGCCAGTCGATTGACTAGCAGCCCAAAAGGGTTTGTTCCAAGTGTAATATGTACTGTAAAATTGCAAATGATTGCTATTCCTTATGTAAATGTCACAGATATGTTTGTGTCATAAATAAAGCCACTATTATTATTATTATTATTTATTGTAATGAGTGCAAACACTATGTAACCATCTGTCATGACATATTCTTCTTTGGTTCCCATATTCCCCTAACATTTCTTATTAAATTTATGTTCTAGTGGTTGAAAATTGATTGCATGCAGTGTGAAATGATGGAGCAAGTGGACATTGCCTCTAGAGGCCTTAATTAGTATAATATTTCAGGGAAATTTGTGCAATGTTTGTCATAGATCATTCTATTCAACTCAGTGGTCATGGGCAAGTGGTGAAGATTAACAAAAGCAAATTTATGCATAGGATAGGAAATACCATTTAGGTGCCTACCAAGGACACTGGGTGCTGTATCTTGTTGAGAGGGAGAGCAGTAACTGTGTCTTTGTCCCTGACAGCTCTGTTCAAACTTTGAACTACCAATTATTCATCAGCATATCATCCCAGGTACACACATCATTTATGGTTGGGCATCCTATAATACCTTAGCAAACAGATTATTCATCAACCACAGGCTCAACTTTTTTATCCAAGCAACCTGACTATTTATATGAACACTGTGGAGGACAACTAGTGGAACACAAAGATGAAGTATCAGTCAATGCATGGCACCTCTGACACATCTATTTGCAATAATTTATGTGGAGATGGGTGTATTGAGAATTTATTAATGAATCTAATTTACTAGATTTGGCATTACTATAATGTTAGTTGATTGATATAAACATTTTTAGATTGATTTAATATTAAATATGCATTACTTGGATTTGTATTGTTTTTGTTAATTTAAATACTAAAAAGATCATTTATATGCCAAAAATGACAAATTGCCCCAGCCCATAGTTGTAAACAAGGGTATACCTATTTATATTAAATATTTATAAAGCCCCTTGCTTCACAAAATATAAATAATATTATCATTGACATTGGTTTGTTATATGTTAATAATAATATATATACAAAATAAAGTCTCAACAATTATTTCATATTATTATTTGTCATGACTCATAGTCATAATATGCCATCACTATGCTGCACAATCAAATAAAATATAGAATTCATAAATAATAAAGTCTCATAATGTCATTAACATTTTGTCACAGATTGGTTTTAGCACAGTAGGAAGATTAAGGCTAGCAGGCTAAGAGTAAGAGTAAGGTGTAAGGGCTATGAAGTATAAGTAATGTATGGATTGGTGAAACTGAAGAGCAATGAAATTTAAAAGAGCAAATTAAATATTAATGAGCAAAATTGCTCATAACAATATGAGTCAAGAAAATCACAATCATTCTGAGAAAATTTGCTCATTACTTCACCATATTTTCCCTTAAACTAATTTATTTGCTTGTTAGATTCTTTTAGTCAATTATTTTTCAATTTTTCTAGTTTTTATGCAAATTGGTGTTCTAATACACTTATGCCTTGCAGAGTATTGCTTCTTCTTGGTATATTACTGTTAGCAGGGATTAGTCTAGCTGATGGGCTTTAATAAGAGTGAAACAGCACTGTCCTAGTCTCCCATGGTATCAGTGACAGTAATAATAATATACCAAAGGTAAATTAGTATATCTGCAAGTCATACCCAAATTTTATTATATGAAATTTGTATAGAAAATAAGTATTATATGTAATAAACTCACCAATACAATGTTTGTTATTAAAAAAATAAATTATTTGGCTGACATAAACTTGACAATTTTATTTTAAATTAGCCTTTTTTAATGGCTATGTACTCTTAGGAATAGAAAGCTGTAAGTGCTGCAGATAATAATATATAATGTACACTTTACCATAAATTAATGAACAACCCAATTTAATTATATATTTATTTTTTTACATTTTAGAATACAGTATTAGTCTATTATTCAATCATATTAAAGAAATTCATTTAGATTAACATGCAGATTCACATAATATTAACAATACAGAATACCAAAATAAATATTTCATTTAAAATAAATTGTTTAAAGCAAGTTTATGTCAGCCAAATCATTTATTTTTTAATTATACAAACAGACATTGACATTAATGTTACCAAAATAGGTTCCCAAATCACTACTTTATCCGCTAACACTTGTTATTATATTTGGCTAGCAATAGAGATCTTATAATTTGTTAAGGTAACACACACCGTTTAATATTACACCAGATAATTTTGGTCCAAAGCAAATCAAGGAAAACACAAACTGGTTTAATCAAACGTTTATTAGCGATATTAACAATTATTCTAATTAGCTAATAAACTACCAAAATAACTTTAATCTGAA
>JAYRBW010014009.1:0-13114 GCA_036023295.1 Invenusta paracnida | reverse complement strand
GTAATGGGGTCACAAAGGTTTACATAGCTAATTTACTATATAAAACGGTCATTTCTAGATTCATTTCCAGATTCATCAAGTGATGATTTAAGGTGAAATGATTAAGGTGATCATACAGACATCTGCATCTTTGTTTCCTTCATAGTGCGTGAATCTTTTCTTCTATTTGCGTGATAGTTGCAAAGAATATAGATAATATATTCTTTGAATGGTTGATCGTTTTTATTTATTGTATGTTTAACATTTTTCTATTTTGTGTATAGTGGTATAATACAATTATTAATAATATTAATAAGGTTCACAAATCGGAATTTTTAGAGGGGGCCTAAGGAAAAAGGGGAATGCTCTTGTTTGTGTAGGGCATAAAGACTAACAAAATAGGTATTTTCGTGTTTTCAATATTCTCTGTTGTTTATAATAACAACAACATTTTTGTTGACTTAATAACATAATTATTGAATACGATTATCATTATCTCACATTCGAATTTTTAGTTTACCGAATAGTTGACCTATTTTAACAAATAGTGTAAAACAAGGACCCCTACACCAAAGAGGTCCTTACTGTATATTCTTACTCTATGCTCTATACTCAGTTATTTCTCACGCCATCAACATTTAGCTTTGTCGTGATGTAGTCCGTAACATTGACGATATTTACATACAACAGCTCCAGTAGTTAATGTTTTTATATGTATACAATAAATGTTTGACGGTATAATAAATACAAAACCTTTTAAAAATTAAATATAAAATATATGAAAATTTAAATGAGAATGGAAATTAAAAATGATCATAATTTTTCCATAGATAAAATTTGCAATAATTAAAAAAGTAAATATATATGTAATGTTAAACATAGATTTGGAGTTTATTGTTTAAAGATTGTATTATAGTAGCAGGTACATTAAAATAATTGTTTATTTATATATTTTTGTTTTCATATATTGAAGATTTCTTTGTTGTGTTTGTATAGGTAGCTACTAATTGTTTAATATATTTAATAATTTATATTTAGGAAAGATTTTTTTACAGATTCATTCTGTTAAACTATTACTAAAAAGATTTATTTTATTATAATTCGAATTTTTATTATCTTTTGAATAAAAAGTAATAGTTTAAAATTTATTAGACAACTAATAAATAACTGATGATTATTTAAAATTTTATTTCAAAACTCAGAAAATTATATTTAATAAACTTATATTTAATAATTTATATATATATTTTATTTAAAACAATTTGTTGAACATAGCTAATTTGTTTTTTAATTCAAATATTTCAGTATTAAAAATGATCCGAATAAGAATTCCTCAACATATTGGTACTAAAATAAGAAGAAATGAAAAATTCTTCAAATTTGCGAATTGGGCAAGGAATGAGTTAGCTGCACTTGTTAGTTGTGGACTGATCATATCTAAAAATAGCATTAAGCCTACAAATTCAAGAAAACGAAAAAGTCCAGCTGCTATGTAAGTTAAATTCTTTTTTATTAAAATCCTTTTATTTTGCATGAAAATAATTTTTTAGACACCTAGTCAAATTCTTGCACTTAGGCGTATTATAGAAGAACTAAAATAAAATAAAACAAATCAGCAGCATTTATAATTAAAGATTTTAAAAAGCTATTGACAAAAAAAGTTTCAAAAATTATTTTTTGGTGTCAAAATTGTCTTGAGATGGCATCATTCACGGCCATCCAGAGGTTCCAGAAGATGTTTAGCATATTAAAATTGGTACTAATTTGACCGCAAATTAAAAACAAAAAGGTGACATAATTTATAAGACTTGTTATTCACGTTTTCATGTTAAATAAAAATATAAAAATATTTATAAAAAAATATCTGCATTTCGGCAAAGCAAGACTTGCCCGAGTTTATGATTAAAGCTTACCTAGCTCCCGGACAAATAATTATTTTATTACTTTATTTATAATATTTAACTATAGTAAAACATATAATTTTAATAAATCTCTCATATCTCAAAAAGTATTTATTATATTTTTAGGAAGATAGAAAACATTTGTAAAAAAAATGTCCTGAAATTAAAAATAAATAGTTGTCATATTAAAAAAGTGTTTCTGTTAGTGTTTAACTATCTGGGACAATTGTTTCTACAAACAATATATCAGGGTTAAATGTAATTTGATAAAAGAATTTTTTTGAATATGTTATTCTACTCTTTAAATTAAATTTAAAGATTTCATAATCATAGTCGATTAAAATTCTCATTATAAACATGTAAAATATGTTAAACGTTATTTCATAGAAATTTATCTAACCTAGTTTACTAGTGTCTTGATAGTTAGATTTAGATTATTGATATTTCATTTTAATAATTTAATGTGTTATAACTTATAACTTTTGTGCAGGATAATTTATTCGTGCTCATATGATGGTTGCCCAGTGAAATATCGGGGGATATTGGATCGATGGCCCATCACTGAAGATGTAGAAATGGAATTCTATAAGTCGGGGGATGAAAGACATGGGGATGATTGCCAGTATGAACAAGCGTGGTCTGCGGCTGAAGCAAGAGATAGAGTTACCTCAGATTTGTGTCGAGGAGTTGGGCCTACAGAGGCATTTGAAAACGAGCAAGAAGTTAGTGGAATCGCTGCACCAACACTTTCTGCCGTCCGTAAAATTGCATCAACTAGATCGAAAGGATATAAAGGAAACTCAATTGTTTCCTCATTGATGCAACTATCTCACACATATAGAACATAATCTCCTGAAAATTTCAAAGTGCGAGGTTATATTCAGGTAACATATAAATATTAATAAAATATATCACAATGGTGTGCAGTTTGTTTGATTAATTACAAAATAAATACAAACAATGCATTCATTCTTTGTATGAAAGATAATGATAGCCTATCGTCGTCAGTGTCCTTGATTAGGTTTTTTAAATTATCTTATAAATTAAGATTACACATTCAAATTTTACCTACATATATCTTTAAGATAAATCTTTTGCATTTCTTTAGATACCCAAATTATTCAATGCATAACAATGCTAGGTAATTTTTGATGTAATATATTGATTTTAATTTAGTCTAAACTTTTAATTTTAGACGTTTGGTATGTCGCCAATCAGTATCATTCTCCACCATCAAGATCAAATCCAACATTTTGTTAACATGATGCCTAATTGTGTTCTCGATCTTGATGCTACTGGTGGCATTATAAGAAAATGTCAAAATTTCAAAAAAGGAGTCTTTTTAGTTAGTGCCGTCCCAGTATGTATTAATGAAGAAAACATTCGTTCGGTTTAGATTTCTGATTTGATTAGCCAAGAGACTAAAACAGAATACATTGTTGGATGGCTTACTCGTTTGAGATGCGAGGTTAGCCGTGTGTCCAACAAGCGGTTATTCCGTCCAGCCAGTAGCCCTGCAATCGTGTGTACTGATTTTTCCTGGAGCCTAGTACACTCGGCTTGCTTTGTCTTCAATGGGCAATATTTAGAATGCTATCTAAATCAATTATTTAGATACCTCACACAGGCTCATGAGGCACCACCAGACACTCTAATATGTATTTGTGCCAGCCATTTTATCCATCTTGTGGCCGTTTCTTGCTCTACTATATTAAAAAAACAAAGAAAGTAGAAAAGTGTTCCTCAACATAATTGCATGTCTGCAAGTATGCAAATCTTTAGATGAAGCCTCAGATATATAGTCTACAATGGCAACTCTGTTTGGTACTCCGTTCATTGATGACAAATTAAAAGCTGTAAGTTATTATAATTTGGTATATTATTTACTACTTTTATTTGTACTTTATTTATCTCTTGATAAGATAAATGAAATACTTACAAAAATTACTCCGATAGTTTTTAATTGGATGATATTTGTATAATTTATAAAAATGAAATGCAGTATTTGTTTATATTTCAAACAAATTTTAATGAGATTATATGAAGTGTTTCAGAAGTATCCGATGAAGTTTATTAAACAATTTGATAAAAATATAGGAATATAAAATAATAATCCATCTATTTACATATATACAAATCTATCCATGTATCCATCCATCTATTCATAATCATATTATAATACATAGATTTTTAAAGTATTTATTGGACTTTCGTAAAATTTGAACTGTAATCGAAATTTTAAATTTTTTGAAAAATTAATAAGATCTTAATATAAATTGTAAATATCAATTAAAAAATACAATTTTTTAACAAAATAATAAAGATATTGATATAAAATGGACAAGTGTTATAGATTTTTAAATTAAATTATTTCATCTATTTTTTTATTGATTCATGTAAACTGTTAGTTGTTTAAAGGTCATGATTGTATAATTACTCTATGGTCATGATAATGATTTTTATTTACACAGGCGAATGACAGAATGGATCGAATCCTTCGTGGACTGCCTAACGAAGTTCGGACGGTGATTGACGAAGAGTTAATTGAGAAAGAGGACGAGGCTGATTGGAATGAAAACGATAGGCTAGAAAAAGACACATTGCGAAATGCATCTCCATTTTGCTCCATTTTTGCTCCTTTTGTCGAAGAATCGAAAGGAGACCAAATTCCAAATAATTCCCTTTATTGTCCAGCAGCTTTGATCAAGCTCCAACATCTGTGGCTGCCTTTATATGGATTATGGGGATTAGCCACGTTAAGTGGTCTACTCAAAGACTATTACACTAATGCAGTAATAGAAAGCTGGTTCATGTAAGTTTAATGAAATTAGTTGTAGCATAAACTATTTATTTATTTATTTGATATTGTGTTTGATTTCGAATGATATTTCTTACTATTTGATATAGACAGGACTTTTAATTCGGTAAGAGCGTTGGTCATGTTACCCAGAGGTGGTGGTGGTGGATACGATTCCCATATTTGACGCTAATTTTTCAAATCTGTATTTCATTTCGTATTATCTATATTGAGTAGAAATCATTTGTTTCCTTCATCTATATTATCTTCTACTGCATGGATCTTTCTCATTTAATAAATGTTCTCTATGCTGTCATTTCAATTTAGACTTAATTGAATAATAATAAAGTATACAGAGATGTACCCTTAACTTATCAATATTATATTGTCGAATTATATTGAAATTTTTACCCTAGAAGAGCCTATTTTGTTTTTAAACTTACGATAACTTTATGTAAGATGTAATAGAAAATTCAATATTTCTACGTCCTTCAGTGTTTTAATGGCCAATTCCAGAGCGACGTCAAGAACGATAGAGATCATGAAAATGGTTAATCATAAACCATCATTGCATTATTCAAATTTTAAAGTTTCAGAACTCAATTTATATATTTATTACTTAGAGTTATTTTTGATCTCATTTTTTACATTACAAATTTTTAACTTGTTTATTCTATATTGGTAATATGCTGTTTTTCTGTAATTTTAAGTAGTTTTCTCTAACTTTGGCTCCAGCGTAAAATCGCCTTAACCTAATATGCTCTGATTCTAATAATAAAAAAAAACATTTTGACATTTTAGGTGGACAAAGAAGGTTCATCTAAATCGAGGCTCAAGTGGAAGAAGAGTGAACCTATACAACTTCATCTCAAAACATAAGATTCTTACGCGAAAGCGATTAAACAGCAACAATCTTGGCAGGAAGAAAGTAGTGCTTTGAAACGACGCAGGGGGAAATCAGGATTTTTACGGCCTGAATTGGCATCTTAAAAATGGAGTAGAGGACGGAAAAATACAACTCAATCTAATGTTCACTTTAGAAGAACATCAATGCCCCCAGCTACACACACAGCTGTTACGCCTATTGGCACACGAGTGACACAAAATGGAATTATTCCGTAAGTAATAATAACTACATCATGTAAACATTTTAATAACCATTAATTATTTCATTTGTAATATATGTATATCAGTTAAATAATATAGTATATAATTTCAAAGTATAAAAAAATAACATATATTTGACATGAACACTTTAACATGAGTATGTACATGGATGTTAAGAAATAATGTTAAATACGAAAAATATTTTAAACATACCAACAATAAAATGTTGTGCAGTTTTTCCGAAAGTTTATTTCCTTAAATTTTAATATTTAACTTCATTCTATATACTAAATATAGTAGACATTTTAATTTTAATAATATTGTTTGCAGCTATATATTTAATGGAAAGTTTACTTCGTTTTATTAATGTTTATTGATAGTTATACATTTTTTAATTATTAATAATTAATAATTTGTACTATTTCTTTTACTATATGCAGTCTACCAAATCGAAATGGTACCAATGTTGGCTAAATGCAACAGTTCAAGCTGCAGTAGTTGTTGAAGACATACGTGATGTTTTAGTTACTCAAGGTAAATTATTAGTATTTATATATTCTAGAATGCTTATTTTTCGAGTAATGATGATGCCAGCCCTCCTGGGAACTCCCATGACAGACAAATTACATCTATAAATTTTTTTCGTCTTTATTATATAATATGTTATATTTAATCAAAATTTATTTAAATTTATGACACATTATGATTAACATTAATATTTTATTAAATAATTTTATCAAATTTCATACGTCTGAAATAACCTGGGCAGTTTGATATTATTCTTATGATGAAATATTTTTCTTAATGAAATATAACTGCCTAATAATATTGTAGTTTTGTAATAATTATGCTTGATTTGGGGATTTAATTTTTGTGGGAGGAAGATAACCAAGTTGTACATTAATTAGCTTATTACAACTGATGGTCAGAAGATCTACAGTAAATCTGATGGAAACACATGTCAGTGCCTTAGTAAGAAAATTGTTATTTTTAGTAACTAAACTTTGTTTACATATGTGTTAATCAATTAGTCTATTTATTCTTATGTAGGCATTTGTTAATTATTTGTTACGTTTTGAGACTAACACACAGCAAGATGCAGCTGAATTTTATGAACGAGGTGTCTTACCTTTGCTGAATGAGGTAATTATAGTTTAAATTTTTAACATTGAATTCTTTTACAGTTGTAAAAAATATATAAAATACTTATTATTTATTTATCCATTTAATTGTTCACTTGTACAGAATTTAGAAAAGTATAATAATATGTAATAGGTACATACTAATTTCATGGTATGTTTATATATTTTCCTCTATTTACCATAGTATATACAATGTTCAGATTATAAATTAAATAATTTATTACATTTGCATAGAATCTTTTCTATACTATATGATTTAATAACAGTTTTATAAACCTAGTTGTATAAATTTTGCAAAATAGTCTATACTACAAACAAATTATAACCATTTTCATAATTTTCAAATTTTTATTATGTTTTTGTGTGATTTTAACATATAAACCAAACTAATAAAGGATGCTTTTAAAATAACAAAAGTTAATGTTATTAAATTATTCGTTTCTATACAACATTTTTTTTATACTTTTAATGTCTTGTTATTTGTTTAATGAATATAAAAGTTTTTATTTATAATTTACACATGTTCGGTATGATATGACATCATATGAACTATTTATATACAAATTGTTTCATTTTTTGCATGTTCCAATAGAATTAGGTTTCATCAATTAAAACATCTTATGGTACACATTTTTATACAACTAAAACATTTTTTCCTGCCACGGTTTGATCATAAACTAATTTTTATATCTTTATGAATAAATAAGTATTGCACAGAAATAGCGCATGCGGGGAAAATTTTTTCTGACATATCGTGCTGATCTGGTTAAGTAACTATCATGACAAAAATTAAATGAAATGGGCTTGTTTAGTATAATATGTGTTAACACTTGATATTATATTTATATATTTAAATATTATTCAAATTTGAAATTTATGTTTAGGACTGTAATCTTTCTACTCAAGTAATGAGAAAATTCCGACAAATATGTCCGAATTGTGCATTTATAAATGTGAGTATTTCATAAGTTTAGCTGTATAGTTAATATATGTTTTAATTATTTTGAGTAAATACTAAACAATAAGTAGATATGTACAGGCAGTGTTGGAAATTTGGGTCTTACTGGCACTGTAATTTTTTACTGGTATAGTAAAAATGTGTACGGGTCCGTCACAAAATACACTGGACCAGTCTTATTTCCAGCCCTGCAGTGACATAAATATTTCTTACATTTTTTCAATTATAGTTAGTTATTTGTTATTGTTATTTTGTTCATTTGTTATTTTTATCAAAATATATTGCACATATATTTTGATATATTTTATTTTAATCTTGTAATAAATCTTAAAATTCATATCATAAAACTCATATTTACTAATTTACGATTATATTCTTCTATATTTCGATTATTTTTATAGATGTTATAAATAAGTATAACACTACTTTTATGAAGTAGTTTGATAAAATATATTGTTATACTATTTCATATCTGTAAATCAAATAATATTATTTGTGTATGTTTCAATTTGTTTAAAAAATATTAACGATATTTTTATGTATTCTGATAAGAGGAGACTTTTTAAATCACTAGTCTTCTGATTATGATGATATCAATTAACAGAAAATCTTTAGATTTTAATAATCATAAACTATTGTTGAAATATTATAATTTTGATATAACAACTTTTATTTTTTACTTATAAGGAAACAATCGAGATCAATCACGTGATTCGGATGCCACTTGATGAGCAAAGAGCTGAGACACTTTCAAATCTGACTACTATAGCCTCTCAACATAAACATGAGTAAATATTTATTAATTTAGTATAATTAAACTTTATAAAATCTTATAGGGAGATTTCATAATTAAATATATATTTTATATTACTACTAATTATCTTATTTTTCCAGCTTGAATTTTACATGTGATCAATGTGGGCAACAAACAAATTCGGTGGCAACTAATCCACAACTGCTCCAATGTCCAGCAATTTTGGTATGTATAATTGATCGTGGCACACCCGATGGTCGCATAAACAGGTCTTCAGTAGACATACAAGGAAATGTTTTCTTTTTGGGAAGGGAATTTGTTCCAATATCTATTGTATGCCACCAAGGAAATACACCCACAAGTGGTCACTGTAAGTTAATAAAAATGTTATAACTTAGTATTTGTTATCAACCTTAGTAATTATACACTAACATATATTTTTTGTATTTTTTTGTAATTTGAGAAAATTAATGCTGTTTATTGTGTATTTAACATATAAACTAACATAATTTTTTTCCAAATCGCTAATAATAATAATAATAATAATTTTATTATTTTTAAATGACAGCTGTATGTAAATATTACTAAAAATTATTTATATCTAAATATAATGTGTATTTTTTGGTTTTAGACACTGCATCCATTCTGAGAAACCAAAATAATCTCTCACTGAGTATTTCAAGACGTGTGGTAAGAAACTGATTATACTTATATTTATTCATTAGGTTTTATGAAAACTTAATAAAAAGAATAATTTTTATTATTATTGGTTTTTTTGCCACAATATTTTGTAAATACATAAAATCAAAGTTGATACATATTAATTTCAATTAAATGGGAAAAAATTGATCTTAAAATTATTATCGTTGATGTTTATGAAACGTTCTAATTAAGTATTTTCTTTTTAAGTTTAATTTTATGTGTTATCTAATATATTTATATATAATTATCAATATTGTAGGTAATATAAGTTGTGTTTGCAAAAGAGCAAAAATCAAAATAATAAAGTTTTTATCAACCTAGTATAGCTATATATTATAAATCATTTATGTTATATCTCTTTTCAGGGGATTTCTATTGTGTTTTTCATGCAAGTATCTCAAAACAGTAAGTAGAAAATGTATATACTTATGAATACATGTACATATAATACATATATATATTTAAAAATAAAAAAACATAAAATAATGTATGAATAACTTTCGATATTATTAAAGTCTTCTTCGGTTTAATAGTAAATAAGTAATACGTATTTTAATAAATAAACAGATGAATATATGAATTAATAATAAATTAAGTTGATTAATGGATAATAATTAAAAATTATTTCATAGATATGGTCTCAAAAATATACAAATTTTGTAATGATTATAGTTATTTTTTAGAAATTAAAATATGATTCTTTCATATATAAAAACTAGAACTTACGAACTTAAGAAATTAAATTAGTGTGATGTTTCAATTAGAGTTTTGGATAAAATTGTTTTGCAAGATTCCCGCATCTTTTGTTCATTCCTAGGGGGCATTTATTGTTTTAAATTTGCTTTTAATTTATTAAATACCGTCATATATATTTAACTAGATCGTAGCCAAGTTGATTAATTCCTAATGATTGAAATGTTTGAATTACCTATAAAATATAATGCGAAAATATTTCTAAATATTATATTATTATCGATTATATTAAGTATATGTAACCACAATGTCCAGTATTTCAAATATGTTATGTAGTTTCTATACTATCAATTTAATTTAGTTAAATATCTAATATTTCATTTTTCAGACAATTTAGAAACAGCACATGTACATGAAAACGTACCTGGATCGTCATTGAATAATGAGGGTACGAACATTACTGTATTTTATCACTATTCATGCATATACACTATGTTGTGATTATAGTTATTTCTTATAAATTATAAATACTTTTCTTTCATATAATATTTTATACAATGTTTCTTTCAAAGTTTTATAATATTGTATTATTTGTATTTTCATTATACTTTATTTGTATTTAAATAAATTTATTTTTTGTATAAATTTTAAACCATAACTGAATTTTCGAAACGAAATTTTACATTTAAAAAATGTTATTTAAAGATTTATTAAATATTTCAGTTATTTTTTTTTAAGTTTTATGTTTACCATTTATTATAATAATTTTTTTTTCAGATAATGATTTGCCAATGCCACCTAGTTACGATTCTCATGGTAAATATTTAAAATAATAAAGACCTAAGTTTAAAAATATAAGTTAATCTCATAAGTTTTATATAATATTATAATTTTAATAAGTTGCAGGTATTCGTCGAAACCGTTTACGTTTACGAGTAAGGAAAAATCGCCTGCAAACTAGTAAGTTCTATTTTTGTTTATACATAATAAATTATTTTTATTTAAATACCTACCTAATATTATTCAAATAATGCATATATTAGAAAAATTTAAAAAAACTTAACATTTCAAAGTAATATAGCCATTAGCAGTTTAACGATTATATTTTCATTATATTAATTACTACATATCTATTATTTAGAACCAGTAGAACCTGAAAACGTATCGGGATCGTCATTGGACAATAAGGGTACGTACATTTTCAATTTAATTAGAAAAATAAAATGTATAATATAATTAAATTTATGCTAATATTGGAATTGAATGATAATTATAATAATAATAAAAGATGATATTCTCTGGTCCTGTGACTGGTTTTTAGTGTTGTTAGGTCATGGTTACTTCTAGTTCATCAACATGTTTTGTATTGTCCTTCTCTGTAATTTGGGTTATCTTCTTTATTTACTGGTATTGTTTGTCATTGGAGATATTTGCATAGTGGTTGTTGATATAATTTGAAGAGAATTTATTTGTAGTGTTCGAATTGTCATATGTTTTTTTGGTTAATCGGTGTACATCGTTCCAAACATCTGTTGGTGTTTTTTTATGTCAATGTTTCTTAAAATTTGATTTGACTATTTCTGCCTTGACTTTATTTTTTATTATGTCTGTTTTATCCATTTTTCCCTTTCTCATTAAATTGTTTTTTTTCTCTGAGCAAGACTAATTGATATGAGGTAGTATGAAGTGGGGGTCTTTATTTGATAGGGTGATAGAACGCTGTGGAAAGAAATTGTCTTAGTATTTTTGCAGTTGGTTGTATAGTTTTTTGGCTGATTGTGCATTGGTACTTTGATATCATCTCTATGATGTCGGATATTATTTTTTATCATTAAACATAGTAATATTATATTTATTATTAGTGCCCTCAATATAGAATTGTATTCTAAAAATTATAGTAACTAGATTTATGAAATTTTTTCAGTTTAATAAAGTGTATAGCATAAAGATAGGCATTGATAGTTAATCATGTCTTGTACTTTTGTAGACTATAAGCCATTTACTATTACATTTTCTAGAATATATATATTAAATAACTGTACTTTTTTAGGTATTGATTTAGACTCATCAAATGAGTCAATTCCTCCATTGGCCAAACGTATAGGTGTCCATTCAGGTAAATAATAAATCAATTTAGGTACATTATTTATAAATGTAGTAAAACTATGTATTTCATTAAATTTTATACAAAAATATAACGTATATATTGTTTCAGCTAGAAGGCTGCGTCAAATTAGAGATCCGGTGCGTGGACGTGATCAGGGATGTGGAAGAGGTCAGGGGCGTGGGCGTGGAAGTGGTCAGGAGCGTGGACGTGGTCAGGAGCGTGGACGTGGTCAGGAGCGTAGACGTGTTCAAGGACGTGGAAGAGGTCAGGGACATGGAAGAGGTCAGGTGCGTGGAAGTGGACAGGAGCGCGATTATGAATGCATTTTATGTCATCGTGAAGATGCACCAGAAAGAAAAGGCTGTTTTGACGATTGGGTCGATTGCGACAAGTGCAATATCTGGGCACATCAAACATGCGCTGGAGTGGAGGGAAATAATTGGATATGTTCCAATTGCCGGCTAACAGGTATTTATGTAATAGAATAATTATCTAAAACTATTAATTTATCACATAAATATACAATTAAGTGTTTGAATAATTGAAATAAACTATGTATTCAAAAAATAAAGTAAGCGACCATAAATATTTATGATTTATATTATTTGGGTTTGATTACTTTTTTTACTACCGAGTATTTTAATTATTTAGATGTAACTGTAGTATACTCTAAAATAAACTTTTGACATATCTTTTTTTTTAAAGAAAATAAGTTACTTTGAATCTGTAAATAAGGAGGATGTATTAAGTATTCTGATAAAATTTCACAAAAAGTTTACAAAATATATATTTTAGATATTTTTCTTTAATACCAAATAATTTACAATATATATAATGTATGGACATATTTTATATTTATTTTATAGAGGAACTCAACACTACATCTACACCTGTGCAGAATTCAGTACCGGAGAGGCCACAATGCCCAGTTTGTTTGCTCCAACCAGTCACTATGATTTCAACTTGTGGTCATG
>JAYRBW010014008.1:0-34503 GCA_036023295.1 Invenusta paracnida | reverse complement strand
TTTATTATAGATTTTAAATCATAGATATTTAAATCAGCATTTTAAATTTAAGGCATAGTTATCTAAAATCGGGCCGCAGGACTTTCTTATCTAATAATGTGAATTTCGGAAAATATCTAAAATCGGTTGGAACTTTCTTACCACCCTGTATATATATAAGTGAATAAATAAATGTATTGTATAACAAAAATTATATATTTCCATTATCATTAGGTTTAATATTATTGAGTTTGACATTATTAGGAGAATTCCAAAGCTATTTATAGACTAATATATTTAATTATACAAAAGTGAGATGTATAATGATTTTTCTACAGGTTTCTTAGCTAAGAGTAAGGAATAATAACATAACAAAAACATAGTTATTCTCATTATTAAACTGGATTATTGAAATTATTTCCATATAGTGTCATAGGATTTTTCTCTGCATTATATTTTGTTCTTACTCCATCAACAAACTTGCATATCATTTGGCTTGCTGTTTCACTTCTATTCACTACTATTTTTATGGTTCATACTGTTATAATTAGTAAAAAGTCATAAATATACAAATGGTCTGGGAACTCATACAAAATTTCAGGAAAATATTGATTTCAAATAATTATAGAAAATTCCAAAATATAGTCTGCCCTATCTATACATTAATGTTTTTGTTATCTTTATTTATATTTAACAAAATATTAGCTCTTTGCTAATTAAACACTCAAGGCTAATTAAATATTAAATTATTAATTTAATATTTTTATTTTTATTATACATAGATTTAGCATAATATTGATAATGAAATATAAATTATAACAAAAAACAAATTTTATTTATTAAAAAAATACTTAATAATAGATAGTTATAATATTAAATTGTTTTTGTAAAATGTATCCATTTTAACACTACAAAAGGTTTTTTTCATTGATGCCAGCTATTTATCTTTTTGTCTCATAAATGTTATTTAATATTTCAATGCTTTAATCTAATTGTTATTGTAAAGTCATTTTTACAATCCAATTTTATAGAAATGTTAGTGCTCATCCAATATCTTTGGACATTATTGACAGCTGCACTATAGTCACAATTATATGACAACAGGTCAATTGACTAATAGCAATATGAGAATTTATAAAATATTGGTAATACTTTAACATATAGCAAACATTTATTAGCCACCTGCTCGTCAAACATTTTTCAATTAAAAATACAATATAAACAATAAGAATGATAATTCACTATTATAAACTAAGATTTCATCACACTTTCAAGTTATTAAATTTTATTTTCTAATTGTGGGCATTCATTCTTATAGTTTGTGTTATGTTTAATTATAATTTGTGCCACTTTCAATTTATAAACTTTAATATATCGAAATAATTTAAAAGATTACAATGTTTCAGTGATAACTATTACAATTATTAAGCCAGGTATATAATGAGAATAATTAATCACAGAGAGGATAATATACACAAAGAATCAATAAGATACATTTCAGACACAACTATGAATTATAAATTAATATTGCAAGTTTTTTGTATTTAAAGTTTATCATAACATAACTAAATAAAGTCTAATATAATATTTAATTTTAAATTAAATATTATAATGTGCTGTCAATATTTTTGGCTTTTCTTTTATTTATAATAATCTACTTTTAACTACTTTAACTTTTTCTTGGTTAGCATTTTTAGAAAATAGCATGCTTTATTTTTGTTGCAAGCGTTTTATTGTATAAATATTTCATGAATTAGTTTTTAATAGATAACAATCTAAATAGAGTTATATTGCTATATCAACATAAGATATAAATTTAACATATTAATTAAATTACAAATATTTTGACTCTATGATCATGACATGGTCAATCTAAATGTATTTAGATTGATAATACAACTGTGTTTATGCCTTAAAATACACTATTTATCAATATGTCAATCATTATTTAGTAAAAAGCTATTGTCAATATACTATTAATCCAATCAATCCAGTCTAGTTACTTATATAACACGATCTAATGTTTTAGCTAACTGAATCAAACAGGATAATTTTATATATTTTATCCAAATCACAAAAATGACTATTTGTATACCATTTGAATATAACATATTAAATTCCATTGTGATCACTGACATTTTTTTAGTACAATTTGAATAATTATAAAATTATTTTACAATTATTATGATATAAGTTTACGTTTTTAATTTTTAATCAATAAATATTAATGTAATCACGGATTCAGAGAAAAACTCAGTTTAGTCAGTAAAAGTGTAGAAGAAGTCAGGGATGTCCCTATTTCAATTGCTATGACCATAAAACATTTAAAAAATTCTAACTCAGATCAAAGTTATTAAGTCTTCTGAAATGAATTATCCATCTATTGATAAGATTGTGGGAAATGAAACCTGGCAGAAAGTATTCATTTATATTTTCTAGACCAGATTGATAGTTCAGAACTCCTTTTAACATTTTTATTGATAATATATTGATATCTAGAAACTCGAAATCATTGCTTTTATCTAGCCTGTAGAAGAAAGTTACATCAATTTCAACTAAAACTGAGGCATTAAAAGTAGAATGAAGCTATACAGAATATGAATACCTTAAACATAATATAGCATTATTATTACATGGCCTCTTCTTTACTATGATTAGTTCTCTTGGTTATTTATAAAAGTAATAGTGACATAATAGCCATTGTTTAAAGTTATAATAATAATTTACCATTACATACTAAAGATCAACCTTTATTCATTCTTAAATTCGATACTGGAAGATCTGTAACAGTATGATTGCTCCAAAAATATGCCATCAACTTTGACTGCATCTATCAAATATTATAATGAAATATATCTTCCCAACATTCTTGCAATTTTATACTTTATACGTTTATAGAAACATACATTTAGGATAGGAAGGTTAAGGAAAACATACATCCATATTACATATATAAAAACATACATAAGTATGTTGTCTTCCTGTCATATATTGCCTGTGAAAGCAGAGTGTATATTACCTTGCATTAATTAGTCAAAAAGTACTTTCTGCATTATCACTGCTCTGTGTAAAATATAATTGTAGTATTGATTTTTATTAGGTTATTGGCAGCTATACTAAACTACATCTCAGACATCTTAAGTTATACTCTCTATAAAAAGTATATACATACATTACAAATACTTTTTCCATGTATTATATAAGACATACTTACTTGACTTTTAGAAATATAATTATATGTAATTCATATATTTTCTGATTACATGTCTGATTGCATATACACTTTATTATAAACATATTGTTATGTATTGATTTATTGTTTGCATAACATTTTATCAAGTCAAATTAAAAACACATATAAATACTAAGGATCATTATTTAAAAAAAAAAACGAGCCTCTTGTATATTGATCATGACACAGGCCTCTTTTGTCATAAAATGTAAGTTCAGATTGAGGAATATATGTTTGGAAAATTAATATAAAATCTCTTCAGAATAAAAAATATACTTTTTAGTTTTTAAATATTTTGATTTTTTATACTTGTGCTCATATGTTTATGTTCAAACTTTTATATTCTACTTAACATTATCTGAAAAATTTATTTTGAAAGTTAATTCAAAATTGAATTTTATGATATATACATAATTAGATGTTTACTGACTACATAAATTAAAAACATTTAGACTATCACAGTTACTACTCTATAAATACCAATTCATTTATATTGACATTATACACCTTAAAAAACCTTTATATTTGTTCCAGTATATTTATAATAGCTTATTTGCCATAGAATTTGACACATATACTGGATAATGCAAAAACTATATAAAATATAGTAGTATATATGCAAGTATGGAGACACAAATTCACCTATTGCAATATACGCAATAATTTAAACCCTTTTCCATTGGCGCTATGTATGAAAAGATTCAATAATTTCTCCTGCCATGGCATAAAAATTCATAAATTATGCTTCATGATGGTAGTATATACATACATGTATATGTATACATGTACTTTAGGACAGAGGGTATATATATTTCAATTAAGAACGAAGAGTTTATGATCATGGTTCAGTTTACCACTTTTACAGCTTGGTTCCAAGAAGTTGATTTACCATTTTGTTCATCACCTGATTTGATGAAACATTTAATATACAAGCTAAAGCAAATTGCAAGACACTGTCTTCGGATAGTTTTTTCTTGCTTCATATCTATTTCAAATTTTTGTACAGCAGACCTTTTTTATAACACCAAACATTTCAAATCATATTTAAACCAATGCATCTACTTTGAGATTCATAACTATTAACGTTAAGAGTAAATAAATATATATATATATATATTCCATGTTAAACAAATATAGCAATACATTGTGATTCCCAGTACATATTTCTAAACAAACTAACGTTTAAAGATACTGTATTGCAAATATTGATATATTGTTATTGATCTTTCAGCTTTTAAATAAGAATATTAAGTACAGCTTTTTAAATAAGAATATATGCTATCGGTGTATAACAATGGGTTTCTGCTACCGAATTTACTATTAGATATAAATTTGTTTGTCATTGTTGTAATTAATTCTAATAAGCCATTATAATTCTGAAATCAATTTGACTACAATTATTGTATTGTCAGTTTTAAAATTTTATATGGTTTGTTATAATACATAGTTTAATTGGAATGACACTAAAATATCAATGCATTTTTTAAGATTATAAAAATACTTTTAATATACAAATATGAGACAAGAATAGGATACAGGTTAAACAAATAATTGTGACTCATTGGAATCACATTTTACATTACATATATTTTCCTTTGTTTACAATATTCATAAATCAATTCCAAATTGAGTCATAAAGACATAAAATCATCCTCCCTAAATGTTTAATCAATTTCTTCAAAATTAAAATTAAATGTACGTATTATTGCACTTTTGGAAGTTAGTGACATTAAATATTCAGTGTAAGAAAACCAACTTACTGTTAATAACTATGTTCATTTCTCAATATATTCCTCATTTTATCAATAAATATAAAGGACAATTAAACAATTTGAGTTTAAAATTGTAACATTTTATCAAATGTATTTAACAGAATTAATACTAATTGTAAAGTTTATAAAAATGAAATGTAATTTTACAATACTGTGAATATACATATACTAGATTTGGTCACTTTTTGATGTATTAAAAATGATTAATTGACGGTATAATGATATTGATATTAAAAGTTGTCATTGATTAAATATATACCACTCATTTAAGTTATAAACTTTTCATCCATTTTTCATATTAATCTGCAACAGAACATTTTAAATATAAATAATATAGATGAGAATTATTATTTTGACATATTAGTACCTATTGTCATTTAGATAACTTACTATATATACAACCTTATCACGAAACTTATTACATTCCTAAATAGATATGTGTTATGCTTAAATGTTTTCACTTTTGAATGAATGACTAAAACATTATGCTCTGACATACACGATGAACTAATAATTTTAGTAACTGTTGTAATGTGAGTGCGTTGTGTGGCCTCACTTACGTTGATGAGTATAGAATAATTCTTGGGTGACAATTCATGCTCGTCTATACATTTATATTTATGCCTTTAGTTTAGTATAGGTATTTCTACTTACTGTTTTATATAAGCATACTCATTTAAAGTTTTCTATGGTACAATGTAATAAATATATCATATACGAACGTATACACTAAACATAGGTATATCTATATATGTATGTGTATTCTGTATCTTCATTCTTGAAGTCTTTTCTTTTGTGAATGAAGTTATGCATAAATACAGTGAGGACTTTTTGATAGTTATGTGGATTTTGGTATTAATATATGTGCGTAAAGAGAGATACTGGGGCCACTTGAAAGCGCCAATTTTCCAGAAAACTACCACGTATTTCCTGCTGCATGTAAGACGGATACGTTTACTGTATGCCACGCAGACAAGAATTTCTGTCATCGTTCGGCAAGATTATAATTTGACAGTATAAATGCAAACAATGCAAATTTTTGTAGATATATTAATATTAATAAGCTTTGTAGGAACCAATCGATATGTTATACCTTAAACGTAAAATATTTATTTACTCTTACAAATTCGTTGGAAATTTTGCTACTTGTTTTTAATATTTACTTTCTTGTTGGTTTCATGTACAAATATTTTCGATTTTTTAGTTTATAACCTATTTATTTTATTACAAATGCATGCTTATAATATATCTATTTTCAGAAATCTGCACTTCAATACTTTATTGAACAAACTTTGAGCAAAGAAAATTGCTACTTGTTGAATACCGTTGATCATGGTTGTGTTACATGAGGTATACCCAACTATTTTTGTTATATTCCATTATGTATTCATATTTATGTATATATATATATATCAGCATATATTCGCTATATTTAATAATTAGTTACGTATCTCAAAATCGAGGGATTTCAATAAAGCAAATGAATTATTTTTTACATCCATTTATTGTATCCTGAATTAACTTGTATACAAACTATTCAAGCGCTTTAATTTTGATAGGCATTGTTCATATAATACATCTCACCGAGTAAAGAATACATCTTCATCTCTTCACAATAGTATGAAATATGATATGCTACGTAGTATTGTATTATATTGATTTTAAAGTACACTTGAAACAAATTACGCCTTTTATTGAAAATAATAAATAATAAACTCACATGACATAAATAAATTTCACGTGTTAAATATTAATTATAACGGGCATATATTATATTTTAAGAAATATCACCTAGGTAACAATTATAACTTCAGGTCGTAATTAATTTCTAAATTATTATGACAAATGCATTAAGCTACGCTTTTTAGATAGTAACACTTTATATAGTCTAATTTTGATGGAATTAATTAGTTAATTTTTAATTGTAAGACATCTTTAGTCATATAATAAGTTGTTTGTTTTGGATATGTGCTGTGAGTTACACATTAAATACAGATCCAGTTAAACAATAAAATAGATCTAAAATCTGTCAGAAACGTATCCCTAAAAGTACTGTATATTTTTACTTGTATGTATTACTGAAGGTGAAAGATGGAGTATGCTATTTGAAAGGAATATAAAATTATCTACAATTGCCTTACTATAATTTACCAGCACAGTTTTTACATATTATTTATAATTTCGAAACAAAATGAGGCACTCAGTTATATTACAGCTGACTTAATCTGCTTTTAGTCACTATTTATACATTATGTAAATAAATTAAATTCGAAATCCATTACAATAATGTTTTACATATTTTATTTATGTAAGATACATCGACAGTATCAGTGTGATTTTACAAAGAAAGGCGTATCCTTAATAAATTTAGAAATATTTCCTTACACATATACATATGTTTTTATCATGAGTGAATAATACGGTATAGACTAAAATAAAATAATGATAATTTTTAACGTATCATAGATGCTAATATATTTGATATTAATTGGGCTAAAACTCTAAAATTTGGTAAAAAATACAGTGATTATAACTAGTAAAATTTTTGAAATAAATACAAGCCTTTTTGGAGTACACCACTTATTATAAATAGTGACGATATTTATCAATTATATTTATAAATTTTATTTTAGTCTTAATGTTTATTATTCACTATAATTGATCATTTAAAATCAGAATGAAGTCAGATTGAATCTATAGACTAATATCAATGCCTCATTTTTCGTTGCAATTTGATTGATTTAAATGCAATAGAATTTATACTCATTTACTCACCGATAATTAATTTATTCATTACGGTGTTCAATTTTTATTAAGTAAATGGATGAAAATTGCAAAACAAGTTATAACCAATTTAAGAGATATACCTATAATAATACTCAGTCTTTGTGTTGATTCCAAAATAAAAGTTGTTACTAATGGCACTGTAATACATAAAACTATTCATAGTTACATAGATGAATGTAATAAAAACTGAACGTATTATTCGCATTTTCTATTTTGTACTACAGATGTAAATTATTAAACTATTTTATAGTTAATATAATATAGTAATTATATTATTTTTTTAACTAAATAGTAAACTATTTTATTACCACTCCCGGCTGGCGTGTAAAAGTTATCCGGCTATACACCCGTCCTTAAAGGTTTAACCCTTTAATTGTTCAAGCGTATGTACTATAATCCTCATTGGCTGTTTCTAGGGCGACCATATCTGGATCGAGGCAGCCAAACCGGGAGAATTTGAAGTTCCAATCGGTGCCAAAGTGAAATACTCCTCCTCTGGCCAGATTCAAGTGGTCGATGACGATGGAAGTGTGAGTTGCGCATTCATTTTCTACCAATACACGTATATTTCACAAAATAATGCTATCTGAGTGGTAGCGTTGCCTTGACAATTGATATAAGTCTTGTGGTTAGGATATTGTGCAATTTTTAATAATGTCCTGCTGCATATATTGCAAAATTCAACAGATTAGGAATAATTTCCTTAACAATAAGTAGTTGTAACTAAATACTATAAGCAATATACAGTTCAATAAAGCCAACTAGTTAATAATATTAAAATATATGCATATTCTATTTAATGCTACGAGTATCAGCTGGCTCTTTGCGTATATTAAGACGATTAAAATTATTGTTTTATTTTCCCCCAATTAAATAAGGAAGTTACCGTCAGAAACTTTTAGATAAAAAAGAATGTCAAATAATCGCAAGATTAGCCGTTAGCTAATATTTACGAATTTTATTTCATGTATTGTTTCATATAGAAATTTTAATAATTTTGTTTTAAAAATGAGTATCTCCTTTGTCATTCTTAAACCTTCTAAAGGTTTCTCGTTACTCAATAAAAATTATCTGTATTATTTCTTGTAATTTATTAATTACATGTGTTTTACTAAAATAAAATGTAAGTATTTTATTTCTTTAAGTAAATAGCAGAACAAAATAAAATGTAGGTTATACTTTTTACAAGTTTGTTCTTAATTCCAATTGTAAGTTATTGAAAGTATACAGTTAATTAAGATATGTGGCATTTGTGCTATACAATGGATTACAAATCTGTTAATGTTTCATCCACATACGGGCTTCGTTCACAGTTGGCCTTCATACTTAGGACTTTCTTGATATTCCCTACCGAACGGAGGTTTTTTAGTTCTCTATCCGTATGTATGCAGGAATTCTGGCTTCGACCTGGTGTGAAGATTCGCCACATGCACACGACCTCTGTGGATGGTGTGGAGGACATGATTTCTCTCGGAGACCTCAACGAAGGGGGTATTTTACGGAATCTCCTCATCAGATACAACGACAATCAGATCTATGTGGGTTCTATTTGTTTGTTACAATAAGAGTCAAAAACCGCAGTATAGTTTTAATTAAATGTCTTTGATATGCTATTCTAACATGCCTACCTTTAATACTACTTTAGACATCTGTTCATAATTAGGTTAGAGTAATTAATGTCAATATATTTATTAAACCTTTTTGTACCTTAATGTTAAATTCTAATGTTATGTTCGTTTTTAATTGTACACGAATACGTCAATTATTTATTCGAATTTTGTAGATATTTAGTTTGGTACTGTAATTTTTTATATTATAGAAGAAAATACTGCAAATAACATGTTATTATAAACCATTTCATTTTTATTGATAGAATAATGGATCATTTCTAGTTCGAATGAATTGTGTATTATGTAAACTGATATTTTTCTCTATTTTGTTTATTGTATAACTTTATTTCTAAACAATATTTTTAAACGAATTCCTTTTTTGTTTCTCCGTAATCATCGCGTCAGACGTACACGGGCTCGATTCTGGTGGCGGTGAATCCCTATCAAGTCCTTCCACTTTACACCGCCAAGCAGATCAAAGAATACCGGGATAGGAAAATAGGCGAACTGCCACCCCACGTATTTGCCATTGGGGACAATGCCTTCAATAATATGCGTCGCTATGCCACCAATCAATGCATTATTATCAGGTGCGTTGCCTATATATTCTGTAATACTATATTAATATTTAGTTATTGTATTTGATGTAGCAGCTTTAGTGACAATGTTGTAGTATTGATTATATACGTCCTGTTAATAGGTATCTTTAGTAAAAAAGTATTGTATAGCACTTAGTAGTAAAGTGTTGAATAACAGAAAGGTATAATGTTCTTTTAGAACTCCCGGTGAAAAGATGAAACGCACCGACCATGGAATTTGAGAATTTTCAAGGCATATTTCTGTGTTGCTTCATTTTTTATTTTTAGAAACGTTTATGATAACTATGTAAATTAATTAATTTATATATACAAAATATTGTGATAATAGTAGAAATAGGACATATTGTAATAAATATTATTACCTTATAGAAGAAGTGATTGTAGTAGATAATAATTTGCATACACCTATATGATACGCTGTGTTGCTTATTTGTGTACGTATAGTTAGCTGTATTTAAATACAATAAAATTTAGATTAACAAAACAAATCATATAAGTGCAAAGTAGATTTTTTAAACTTTAATTTAATTGCATAACTTCGTACTCACTACGGCTTGGAATACATAAAGATTACATTGAGGATATATCACTAAATTCCATTCTATTCTGTAAATTCAAATCAAAGAGATGTTATACGGAAGAGGGAAGACGGGAAAGGTCGTATATAGGTATCTGATGTATTGCGTATAATAAAGCCACTGCAACCAATTTATGTGAAACTTAATTCATTATGACGATCTGACAATAGTACGCATATCATCAAACTCGAAAGTTATTTTGGTATTTCACCACCTTACACAACCAACATATTAGCGAAAAAACGAGAATTCCTTACTGTATTATGTTTGTGTCTACACTATTTAGAAAGGTATTTGCTACTTGCTAAATGCTCCGTTGAATTGACTGACGCACATAGTTAAGTCTTGAACAGAGTATAGTACCCCTTTCTATTGCATCGTTGTGCAAAAATGTACCAAAAGTGACTAAATACACATCGATCACACTGTTACCGTGTATGTGTGGATTCTATCTCTTTAATTAGTCCAGATTGGTAAACAATCCTACTCTACCGGACCTTGTGCATATAGGTACATTTTCAATGCTAACTAGTGTTTACTTCTGATATTGTTGTTCCGATTTTCGTAGAGTTATTCTGAGTGTAAATATTTAAGTATTATTCTTATTGTTATTACAGGAATATACTTACTATCGTTTTCGATGGTGAATTTTATAATAAGTTGAAATAATAAAGGAGTCATTTTTAAATTCCTAATTGAATATTTGTAATCTCTTTTAATCCGAGATAAAAATCTACGATACTTTGTATAATTACAGGTTAATTATAATTAGGTATACATTTGATTTTGTCCTTTTGGGCTTAATTTCTTAAAATCTTAATTTCTTTCCGTTTTAATATCGATTTCACAGTTTTCATCGTTATATTCGCTGCGTCAATTAGTATTTTTAATTGATACATTCTTCGGGGAGTGGGGGAGGGGATAAAGAAGGTACTAGTTTCTCGTCCAACATAATATTAGCTTTATACCTCAACTTTCAAAATTCTTCTACAAAATGTGGCTTTTGCTTTAAAATGATATAAACAGTTTTGAATTATTTTTCATATAGGGTAAATTTATGATTAAGGATTTAAGTAAACTTGTAAAAATTAAAGATATTATATTGGTTTTTAATTTTGCCTTTTTTGACTGCATTTTTTAAGGATATAGCATCACCTTAACATAATGTTTTGGTTTTATCATGTTAAACTCTTTGGTATGTTTAAATCTATTGCCAGATAATTTAAATCGATAGAATAAAATATAAACATTAACGTTATTGTAAATTTATAGTGATATTCGTATAGATTAATATAGAAATTCAATATTATTTGCTAACATATTTTCATCATTCCGTCGCGTATTTTATGAAAATAATTATTTTGTGTTTTATTACATTATTATTATCAGGAAATTATTTCTGTAAAACATTAGTTTAATGATACATTATTAGTATTTAAAATGTAGATAAATTATAATCTGATTTGCTACTTTTGTGAAATTTTAAAATATTGATCATAATATTTTATGTTGTACATACATATATTTACTTTCGAACTGCACATAAATGTTTGTCATTTTCCACATGCGCAGTCAAAAGTACCACTGCACAGATACATCACTTTACTCGAAAATTTAAAAATATTTTAACATAATTGAGTGCAAAATATATCAGTATGGACTATTGTAAACCTACAAAATCAGTATAGGACAAGAAAACAAAGTTTTTAAATTTGGTTTCTATTAGATATTAATAATAGTCTCCTTATGATAACCATGTGACTTTAATATGGAGTGAATAAATAGAAATTCTAATTGAACATAAAAATTAAAATTCTTGATAATTTAATTATATAATAATCTACACGGGTTAAAACAAAGGGGTGCCAATTTGTAATGCAGTGTACTTTTCCTTATCAGTGTGTGTAATTTATGCGTGTTCATAGTGCCCTTGCTACTCTTGTCATTCAGTGGTGAAAGCGGCGCTGGTAAGACCGAAAGCACCAAGTTGATTCTTCAGTTTCTGGCAGCCGTCAGTGGGCAACATTCCTGGATTGAGCAGCAAATTCTTGACTCTAATCCTATTATGGAAGGTAAGGAGGAGACTTTTGAAGACCTACAATTTTAATATGGAGAACTTAGGAATCTAAAATAATTAATTAAGCTTTTAATAATTTTTCTTTTCTCGATTTAAAATTGATTTATAATGTTTATTTGGAAATATTATAGGGTTGCTTTACTAAGTTATATACAAACCTAAACTTTTAAGCTTATATTCCTTTTATTTAGAGATTATCATTTGTTTAATATGTAAGGATACATATATTAAAATCTGTATTTTTATAATGCACATAAAAATTGCTGTAATATTCCGCAAATATTAAAACGCCTAAAGTACTATAATTTCATTATAATTCACTGTTTTATTTTTTATAAAGATAATAAGATAATTTTATGACTTAAAATTAAAAAAGTTAGAATAAATATTCTTCCAAATTAAAAGTGTATGTAAAAAATGTTCACATAATATTTGTCAAAAAATTAATAACATTACATATAACATTTTTTTAGGTGATTGTGTTGTTTTTTTTTAATCTATTTTCGATTTTTAATGCGCTTTAATTTAACCAATTAGAGGCATGGTTAATTTTGTTTTAAATAATGAATTGCTTCTGACACATTATTTTGTCTGTCGTTTTACAGCTTTTGGGAACGCTAAGACGATCAGGAACGACAACTCGAGTCGGTTCGGGAAGTACATTGACGTCCACTTTGCTGAGAACGGTTCAATCGAGGGGGCAAAGATCGAACAGTATCTGCTGGAGAAGTCTCGGATCGTTTGTCAGATGCACGACGAGAGAAACTATCACATCTTCTACTGCTTGTTGGCGGGTATGACTCCGGCGGAAAAGGACAAGTTGGGTCTGAAACAGGCAACTGACTACTTCTATCTCACACAGGTGTGTATGTTGCCTGGTTACTGGTTAAGGCCTATGTACACCGACTGCGTCAGAGCGCCGTAAAAATCGATTCACTCCATACAGAAAAACTCCATATTTTATATACATAGAAGAAGGCCAGGGGTAGTAGACCTGACTTGGCTTAGTCACCTTGAAAACTAAGTCAGCGATGAAAATCTTTATTTATAGACCTGACTTGACTAATTCAGCGACTAAGTCAGTGAGCGGGAAAATCCACGCTTGTGCAAATAATAGCAGCCAATCAGGCAAAAGTACACTTGCCAAGAACGTTTGCAGTCATAGCGGCAGCGCAATTATTGTTATTAATTTTAATGGTATTCTTATGTCTCATTTAAAGTACGATGGCTGATATTAAGAAGCGTAAACCCGAGGTTAATAAAATTGAAGACGCAAGTATCTGAAATGTCTATGTTGAATTTAAAAGCATCGTTGAGCTTGTCCTAAAAAGTAACAACAAAATAGCGTCGGAAAAATTAATGAAATAGTCCATCAGATTAACAAGCGTGGTGCATACTTTAATCACAAAACGACTTACTGATGCCTGATTTATTCCAACTGTATCTCCAACCTTATTATGCATGACTGAGCTGCCTAAATATCGTAGTTACCATGATCTCAAGGGAAGGGGATGACCCCGCATAGTATCCGCTGCTGGTATGTGTGAGGACAAAATATCAAGCAAGGACTGTATTCCGTTCCTTGAAAATCAATATTTTTTATAAATATCATTGTCCGATAAGTTTTCATCACAAGTATGATCTATTCTCCGCTGATAATATTTTCTTTTGCGTCTAATGTTAGCACCAACAACATTTATGTAAGCGGACATTTATATTTATTGCAGTAAAATAAATAAGCACAAATAGTTAATACATAAAATGGACTTTCAATTTTATACTGATAATATCAAACACCTATAATTTTTATTGGCTGGTGATGCTGACTAACTTTGTAAGACACCTTTTGCGATGACTAACAATTACAATACAAATTATAGTCAGTGACTTAGTCTTCATTCCATGACTTAGTCTAAGTCAGGTCTATGAATACGGATTTGTTGAATAGTCAGCTCACGTAGTCAGCGACAGGACTAAGTCAGCTCTATGAATACCGCCCCGGGAGACCGTATTATACTTAGTCTCTCTTCTTAGCACACCGCTTATAGGCTATTTGCTCTTTTGGGTTGTAAGGTGAAATCCATAAATTAACTACTAATTATAATTGATGGCGAATCCTAACTCCATCAGTGAGCCATGATTAATATTGATTTTCGACGCGCGTAAAGTTGAGAATTTTTCTTGATTTCGACACACTGCTTTCGGTAGGCAATGCCCTATAATATTTAATGCCTTTCAACTGTTTTTACGCATTGTGCGCGTCTGGTGTGCATCGGCATTTAGTGTAATAGGTTGAGTTAACCATACAAAGATTGGCTGTGATTTTAGACGTACTACAAATGTTGTCTGTGCAAGTTTCTTTTCATAATTAAGTACATTGTAATTACGTCTTTCATTGCGCAATAATTTAAGTGTATAATACCACATAATAGTATTCTTATTAATATTCAGAGGAATATAATCAATGTGACTCATGGTTAGCAAACGATTACTTGAATTGAATATGTTATATTTTTGCCATTTTCTAGCCAATCACAAGGTTTTGAAACTAGAAATACATGTTCTCATAAATTTAGTGTTTTATAATAGTTTTTTACTTAAATTATTCCAGAAATATCCACGAAATATATTTCAATGTGCTTGAAATTTCCTATCATTCATTGTCGCTCTAAATAACTTTTATTTCTTCTTATTATAATTTTTATAGCTTGTAATTCTATGAACAAAAAAATAGCCATCGTTTACCTGCTTTTTCTCCCTCATCATAAAAAGAATTTTTTGCATAATATGGTGTAAACTATCTGCCAATAATAATGTCAAAATTAGTTTTGGACACGTTTCACATTGTATTTAGAATAATACAGTTTATTAGTCCACTTAGCATAAATGGCATTATTTTTCCCTCGTTTTATAATGTGCTGTATTAGTCATATATCTTAAATTTAGATTTACCTGTGTAATATTACTGTTGCAATTAAATCTTTGCGATTCTTGCCATTTTTGTTTTACTTTTCCGCATTTTTTCATGTCCCATAACATAGAACGATCGGTTCATTTGCAATATGCCCCCATTTAGTAGCTTGTAATCAATACCTTATGTTCTGTGAACACTTTAAGTTGATACATTCTTCAGTTTTAACATTCAAATTCTTACCATACTGGCTAACCATTAAGCTATTGCGCTTTCCTTCTCATACAGGGCGGAAATGTAGTGGTGGAGGGACGCGATGACTCGATGGAGTTTGCGGGCATCAAGTCGGCCATGAAAGTGCTCATGTTCTCGGACGATGACATCTGGGAGATCTTTCGTCTGCTCGCGTCCTTCCTGCACGTCGGGAACATCCGATTCCAGGGCGAGGTGATTGAGAACCTGGACGCTACTCAAGTGGTCAGCATGCCGGATCTGGAGAAGGCGGCGCTGCAACTTCAGGTGAGAGCGAAGGAGTCTTTCTGTCCTTACTTAATAATTCACATTCTTCTTATTAAATAAAGTGTTTCTGTGAGTTAATCGCTAATACGGCTCGTGTCAAAGGATAATAGTGTTTGTCCTGTGAGTTGATCATACCTAATTGAATATAGAATTAAAATTAGAAGAAACACTTTAAGTCAATACATTTTATTAACGACAGAAAGTTTCGATATATCTATGTCAACTGCAATAAGGCAGTGTGTGAACAAAATTATTATTGGAAATAAACTTACATAAATCTGAAATATGCAACCTATATCATGTGAGATATAATTTTCCAGTTTGACAGTTGACAAAGATATACCTACACATAGACATAACTATTTACACTATAAGGGATAACTCCTTAACTCCATCAGATACTCATGTGAAGCTGTAATCTACTAAAAGACAATTAGGTAAAAAACAATTTAGCTCCCTATATATGTATATATTAGATTAATTTTTGTTTAGTTCGATATGTAGGTATGTATATTATCGAAATATTCTAAATAAGCCATAATTGACATAATATCATTTACGTGTATAATACATTAATATTGAAACTCTATTTCCATTATCAACAGTATGCTACACTTTACTATTTTGCCAATCTTGATAGAAACTGAAATACATGTTCATTTATATAACAGGATCGTAATCTATATCCAATATCTTTGATAATGACTTTGAAGACACTATTAACGCTGCTTGACATTATTGATGAATTATACAAGGATGATTTGTTGATATCCAGGTAAACGCGGAGACTCTGCGCCTCGCTCTGACAACCCGGACCATCTTCACTAAGGGCGAGTCTGTGACCTCAACGGTGGGCCCTGAAGTAGCCCAGGATCTGCGTGATGCTCTGGTAAAGGGGATGTACGGGCGCATGTTCCTGTGGCTCGTGAACAAGATCAACCAAGCCATCTACAAGCCAACGTCGGACCATAGCGAAGACAAAAGGAGCATCGGTGTGCTCGATATCTTTGGATTCGAGAATTTTGATCGAAACAGGTGAACTGTAGTCTACTTTTAACTCTACTGTATATCGCATGCATTTATTTTTTAAACAATTAGGTATATTGTGGTGTAATATCAACGAACAAACCGATTTTTAAGATTGCACACTTATTTTAATTTTTTTCTTTCGTAATATGTTTTCTAAATTTCTAAATTTACAAAATCTATTAACTGGGTGGGTGCTACCATACCTATTGGTATAGCAGTACTAATCATTTTCTGATTCAACCAAAGACATGGTTGGTTCGGGGAATTGTGACACAATCCTATACGCTGTTAATGTTTGTTATATCCACGCGGTACACTGTTCTATAGGAAATCCAAGAAATTATTTAGTACTTAATGACAACCGATGGAAGCATCATTGGATATGATTATATCACAATCTCATACAGCCGTTAAGCTTGCCCTTTCTTTCCGTATAAGGGCATATAATATGTATCTATCTATAGACATGGCTGTCTGCCTGCGTAATTCTATTCTACAGCAACGCTAAGACGAAAGAAGAAGAGGAAGACAATTATTTGTGCGATAAAATATGTGAATACTAGAAGTTAAGGAACTGGTTGAATCAATCAATATTGGGCGTAGGTCGTTTTATCGCGTTGGCTAGAATAATATAGTAGGTGTGTAATAGTGTACTCATCTAGAATGGCTATTGCAAAAACATTATTGAATGAAGAGTATGCACTAATGTAGGAAGCGCGCTCTTCCTCAAGGATATCTTTCTTGCGTCACATTCTAGTTGTCCTAAAAGAGCGGGTGTGGTGCCGATGATTATTTAATCGAGTGTGAGAGAGAGAGAAATACCCGGTAGTCATAGTTCGCTGTATACTTCTGAGATCCATTAGTTACATGACGTATTAACCGCAAAGTTAGAAGTGTATTAATTGAGGCTACTCTCAATTCTTTTTTCTATGCTATTCTAATTACATACACTATTTCAATTTGCTGCACTTACTACATGTTATTATTTTATTGTTAAGTAAATTCTAGGACAGTTTCTAAGAGGATTTGTTTTTTACTTTATGATTATCTCTTCTTTGATAACTATATTTTGCTTACTAATACAATATTTGTAAGCTGTTGGGAACACTTTTGGTAATAAAGTTCATATAAAGCAATATATTTATATAAGATTATTATTTTATTTTATTAAGTTACTAATCAACACATTCATTGTTCATTAAACAGAGTACCGTGTATGTACATATTCATTTAGCTACGTCATAATACATATTTATCAAATTTACATTTGAGTTTTTAATTCATTGTATTAATTTATAGTCTTTTTTAAATAAATGTTATTTATTTTTTCTAAAATATCCTAGATTGCAAAGTTCAGAGTGTTATTAATATATTGTATTTTTACCATTTTTGTAAATTTGCGCATTAATAAAAAGCAGCCGATTTGTAAAGTTGACTTGCGCGCCGATTTTTACCTGTCATAACTCTGTGATATTTTATTATTATTAAAACACTATTTCTTCTTCTAAGAAACGTCTACTATATACATGTTCAACACATATGTGTACACTTTTTAATTTATATTTCTTACATATCTCGATAAATATGTAAACTTGGCTTCAATTTTTACTTGTATTCGATAATTAAGCGATATACTAAAGGATAATTACAATGTTGTAGATGGCTATATGATAACGAATTACAGACTAATGTTTCTTCTGTATAGAAACATTTCACATCAATATATCTCCACTGTTCAAGTACACTGTCAGTAAATAAAGACACATAAACACCATATTATGTGAGCTGTCAATTACGATGTCTAGGAGCACGAACTAATCGCATTTTACTTTTTATTATTCAAACAAGTACGTAACAAAATGAAAGCTACATCCGCTATGGTCAGGAAGTGTACCAGTCCCTCTGTTGTTTTCAGTTTATTAAGATTTACTGTTGTATATTAATATAAGTAGGTATGAGGTGGGGATCACCAACATATTTAGAGAAACTTTCCTCATGCTACTTTCAAGCTGCTTTCTTTAGGGGATTCTCGCGCTATTGTTCAATACATTTGTATAATTTGTATATAGAAAAGAATAATACAAACTAAAGAATTTCTATTTGTATGTAAAACCCATTTTCTTCGCTAAATTTCATATTAAAGGAATATATTTTATTTCGCTTCTCTGCATACTTTATATACTTTGTATTTCTTATATCCTTTTATATCTAGGATAAACAACTATTTTTCCTTTAATAATTGAATGAAATGTCTGTCTTTTATCCATAACAAAAATTATATCATATCTGTTTTTATGGTTACGCCTAATATAGTCAAAACTTAGCTTGCCATCAGAAAAGACTCATTACGTTTTTTGTATTTTGAAGGTTATGTAATTTATTCTTTTAAATAGCGTACCTTCATTTGTATTTGTTTATTTCACGGATATAAACTACAATTTAGGTCGTAATTCGGTAAAAGTATTTTGTTGTTAGATTTTAAAGATTCTCAAAAATACAGACTGATATAGCGCAGCATCGGAAAATAACAGTATTTTGTAATATATCATTTTAGTTTTCAAAATTGTAAAATGTTAGGACGTTAAATTACTTAATGTCAGAGTTGTATTTTTTTTATTGATACGAATATCAAGAATATTTGAATTGTTCAGATAAAAATAATTGTGACTCCCACTTTTTATGCTTTGAATTTTAATAAACAGCTACTCTCTCAATATTTCAAAAGTTGCTGCTTACATATTATATTGTTTAACTGCTTAGTTAAATTTAATTAATTTTAAAATAATACAAATAACTTACATTATATTCCTTATTTTAATTCTTCGCTTGCGTTATTTTTAAAGAAGTATTACAGTAAAGTAATGTAATGTATGTATAATGTAATAATAGTATGTTATACAAATACGCAGAGAAAAAAATGTTATACTAAGTTAATTATTTGATTTGTTTGGTAAGTAACTATTTGTTAAACTTAAATTATTCAATATTTGTGTATTTAAAGTTAAATATTCAATGTAAAGTAATTCACAAATTTCCAACTATGCACTTTGAATAAATAAACATTTTGAATTTTATGTTTTTTGCAGTAAATTATTCCGAACTTTTTTTATTAATTTTTCGTATCTGATGATGCCGGTGAATGGAAAGAACAATTACTTAAGCTTTGAATAAATAAATATTTGAACCTAGATTATATGTAATCTACAAATAAAACCATTAAGTATATCTATATATACGAGTATAGTTTAATTTGGATACGCTAAATATACAATGTACTAAAACAAGTTTCACGAAATAGTATTTATAATGAAGAACTCGTAATTTGAAAATGCATTGTGACTTCTTACATTGTTACTTCTCACGAGTAAAATTCTTGCCTTGTAATTATTAGATATCATACGCTGTTTTAGTCATCTATACTTCAAATAAATCGCCTTTACATAGCTATAATATGAAAAATGATTATATTTATATAAACATACTATAAAATAGTTCAATATTTTACAGAAAATAGGCCTAAAACGTTTTTATATTAGTGAACTTTAATCTTTAAGGTGAAAGTTGTCTCATCAATCCACCATTTATTTTTCACTCTCTTCCTTTTCATCTGCATATTAACTCAATTTTCGTTCTTCCACATATCCGTCCTCCTCCAGCTTCGAGCAACTCTGCATCAACTACGCGAACGAGAACCTGCAGCAGTTCTTCGTGCGTCACATCTTCAAGCTCGAACAGGAGGAGTACAACGCCGAGGCCATCAACTGGCGCCACATCGAGTTCATCGACAACCAGGAGACCCTCGACTTGATCGCAGTGCGACCCATGAACGTCCTCTCCTTGGTCGACGAGGAGTCCCGCTTCCCTCGGGGCTCGGACAGCACTCTGCTCAACAAACTCCACTCTACGCACGCCACGAATCCAAACTACCTCAAACCGCGAGCCGATGTGTCACGCGTCTTCGGGCTGAACCACTTTGCCGGAATCGTCTATTACGACTCGAACGGCTTCCTGGAGAAGAATCGGGATACGTTTTCGGGAGATCTTATCTGCCTGATTCAGAGCTCGAAGAATCCCTTCCTCAAACGTCTATTTGATAACGATTTCTCGATGGTGAGTGTGAGATTGATTCTCGTTGATGCTATGGTTTAGGGAAGACTTAAAATGATAAAACAAAACATATCAAGAGCAATCTAACTCTATAAAAATCCTTTAATAATCGGTAATTAACAATAATAGCACCAGATTTCCTATTAACATATTGAAAAGTTCATATCTTAATTATCTTTCGAATGACAACAGTTTAATTGAATAATATGTTTTATATTAATATATTTCAAACACCAAACAATAAATATTTATGAATTAAGCTGACAATATATGTTCTAGATTAGAGAACATAATTATATTATTATTTTAGTTTTTAGATTAATCACCATTCAATCAATCAAATTTATTTGCTAGTGTGCATAATTTGTATCAGTTATAATTAGCATTTTGGGAAATAGCTGGATTGATTTATATGGGCCTAATATATTTTACAGAGTTTATTATTAATTAATTCATTCATTCATAATTATCTTGTTATTCTTGTTTGAATTTTCAATCAAAATGTTAAGCGATGTATTATTTCATTGACTATGTTGTGGTAAAAACAGTATTTTAATGTAAACTATTAATGAATCGAAATTGTAACTCTATTATAATATTATATGACATTCATTTAATGTTCATTGTGTAGAGCTTCTTGTAAGAGTACAATACACATATTTTTGCCCTTCCTATCTTCAAGTTTTTTACTAAACATTTGAATCTATAGACACATTTTTTAATATTTCGTAGAACATTCTTCGTCAATGCTCTCTTCTACTTCAGTCCTAAACTATCCTATAGCTATAGTTCTCGCATATTAGTAAGAAATATGAATGATCCTGATACATTGTATATACCCTTTTTCACGTTGGATGATCACCCTATGAATACCAGGCTATCGTAAGTGTTGTCATATTCTAATTTCAGTTTTGTACTCCCGCCCTCTCCCTTATTCTTTATAATAGTTGACTCGGTGATTCAAATAGACAGGCCACTTTTTCTACGTTTTAGGGGTTAACGTTTTGCTCTGTATAATAGTGTATTCTTATAGTATTTGTATAATAGTGTATTCTTATAGTATTTGTATAATAGTGTATTCTTATAGTTTTTGTATAATAGTGTATTCTTATAGTATTTGTATAATAGTGTATCAATATATTATCGAAGCTAGTATGTATCTGTAATATATTTAGTTACAACTCTTTATTAAAAATATTGCTTAATAAACTTTGTATATGCAAATTAATTTAAAGAAAATCTCTTTCCATCCGGTTCAAGCGATCACGATGTTTAGTTGCCATGTATAATAATACTGTACATGTTTTCCCCAATGTTTTCCTATGGTTTGCTTTTTTGTTTTTTTGTTTTCTTGTATTTGTTATTTTATTTTTCTTGCTTTCTCTTAGATTCTTCAATGTCTGTCATGTTTTACATGTATAAATCTTTATTGAGTGTACTTATTTAATGGAGAACTGAATGATCACTGCACATATTTCACTATTAATTCCATTTTTTAATTAGCCAATGTATTGTCTCCATATTAAAACGTCAAACTAAAATATTCCTGATCCATTATTTCCTTATTAAACTGAAAGGCTTCCTTTCTTCAGTATTGCCAACTCCTCTAAGTATGTTCAATTAAAGAATGTGCCATATGTTCTAGCTACTCTATATGTAAGTGGTTTTACAATAATGTTGCCTCGTCTATGTTTTCTTATATTGGTTATCTAAGTGCGCCATATATATACCAGATGCCATGTTGTATTGTCTTATACAGCTAAAATAGAGCCCAGTGTATCGATTATCTCGCAAATGAAGTGCCGTTATCCGTATTACATACCAAACACCGCATAATGTCATATTTCTATCGATTTTTGCGATTCGTTTTTTTATTAATTATTCCGTTTTGAGTGCTGTATTGTTTTCCGAGCGATATCTATCGACATGTCAGCGCTTAAAACCATTTCTTTATAGTTAGTTGTTTAGACTTACAGCACCTTGTTGAGGCTTTGTACACATTCCTTTGTATTGTAATATATCTATAAATATAGTGAGAGAAGTGTATTGACACTATTTTGCATTTTTGACACCTTTATTTTTAAATAGAAATATATTTTATTGTTTGTTATTGTGAAATATTTTCATAAATTTTATTTATTTATTTTTAGCTTGCGGTAATCATGCACAATCTTTATCCTTCCCAAAACCAAGATTATTTTATTTTTCAAAATTAATTTCAAATTAGTTATTTTTTAAATATTTTATGATGCATGAAGAGCTCCATTTAAAAATTGTTTTAAACTATTTCCTTTTTGTAGTATTTACTTTTGTTGATATTTTTATTGTTATTATTGAAATATTTCTAGAGAATAAAAATGAAACACTTAAATAATTGAATTCTAAATATGTAATCTGGTGTGCTCTTATATATAAGGTGAATCGTTAAGAATTGAATAAAGTTATCTATGATATATTTTTTTTCTGGCAAAAAGTCTTCGGCTTAAATGTTTTTTAATACTGAATTATGTGTATATACGTATATAAGAGTTTTATTCAGGAGTATTTAACACGAAAATATAATTGTACAAGGAATACTGCTTGTTACAAGGTTCCAGATTTGTACCTATAACTGCCGTTTATTGTGTTTCAATAACACACTGTTACATCTCGCAAGTGTATTATAAATAATAAATTAGAGTACACAAAATAAATTTATACTTGCATTTGGATTAATCTATTATAATGAAATAATTTATTTTGACGAACTTTTTTTTCAATATGAATTAGTTTATATTACAATTTTTTAGTGAACTTAACTTAGTATTTATTAACAATGAATGTATTGTATTGTATAGTTATATAAATGTTATATATTTTACACGATGTATACAATAAGTTATATGATTTGTTCCAATTAATCATTACAAAATATGCTTTTGGTGCAAATATAAATATAAATATGAATACATGCGATATATATTTCAATTTTAAAGGCATTAATGAAGTTTTTAAATGTTTTTAATTAGCCATATATAGTCATGGTAGGAAAATATCGTTGTAATATCAAATAGTTTTAGAATTAAATGGTTCATATTTGAATTTAGGACGACTATATTATGTCTGAATGTTTTCAACTTCATAGGAAACACTTATAGATAAACACATTGTTATACAAAGTATTTTATCATATTTTGAAAGGAGTTTCTTAAAAAAGTCAGCATAATTATACAATAAGCCCAACCAAGAAGCTCTCAAACATTAGATATTAAATATTTAGAAGATATTTCATTTTAGTAAGTTTATTTTATTCATATATTATTCAAGATTTATTTTGCTTTTGCTAAGTTGTCTATAAGTTCTTCAAAAAGCACTAAAAACAAGGAAAATATCCTCATAAATGTCCGATAATTTTTTTTAATTCATTGAAACAAGCGAGAACCATGTACAAGATCACCCTGTAACACAATCTAATGTCTAACGAGGATTTAATCATCTCACCAAATTTTTAAAGTTAAACTTAGTAGACAAATTTGTGCATGATGCGGCTATAAACATATTTAGTACATGTTATATACTGTCAGGAACTTATTAATGTCAACATTTCAGACGTATTGTGTTTAGATAAAATTTACAAAGATCCCAATGTTTCCTCAATTATGCTTCAATTGTGTGTATATATAGTCAACAATTTAGATTTACTATCTTCTATTATCTTAATATCTCACTAAAAATTTTCAGTATAATTGTCACAATACTATTTTGTACATAATGTTTAGTTAATTGTATAGCATAAACACGAATAGAAATGTAATCTGAAATTATACTCTTTTGTCGTTATTTAAATTAATATTAAATTTTGGTTCATGGAAGAATTTCAACATAAGCCAGTTTTTCAGATCTCGATCCTATATAAAACAGTTCATTAAAAACATTTACAATTTATATCACACAATTAGTTAAACAGTTTTTACTATTTAATAGTTCTGTATTTAACAATTACTTTTGGATTATAATAATTTATTAACACTGTATAGCACTTAATGATGGAATAATTTACGATACGTTGTGACTAAATATAGTATTCTTGTAAATATTAGGAACTTAGACTGTGTGATTCGCTTACTTGATAAAGTGTGTACCTTTATAATATTAGCTTTTTGACGGGAATATGACATGTAGCTCTCTATTTTGTCGGTACACTTGAATGTATTTTATCGACTAATGAGTATCTCTATTGAGACCTAAGATGAATTAGTTGATTGCTAAAGTGGTAACATTTTCTTATGATTTGTATAATGAACACCACTCAAGATATGTGTCGAACCATTGAGTGTTGCTAAATTTAGCTATTGCCTCAACTAATAATATGGACCTTTTCTTCAACTCTTATCCTCTTTTTTTAGGGTCACGACACCCGGAAAAGGGCACCCACACTGAGCGCCCAGTTCAAGAAATCCCTGGAAGCCCTCATGCGCACACTACAACAGTGTCAACCCTTCTTCGTCCGATGTGTCAAACCGAATGAGCACAAACAACCCAAGCTCTTTGATCGTGAGCTCTGTGTTCGCCAGTTGCGCTACTCCGGAATGATGGAGACTATTCGTATCCGCCGGGCTGGATATCCAATCAGACATCGATTTGCCGAGTTTATCGATCGCTATCGATTATTGGTGAACCGGGTTCCGCCGAGTCACAAGTGCCCGGACCAGCGAGCCGCTTGTAAGAAGATCTGTAGCGAGGTTTTGGGCGATGTGGACTATCAGTTGGGCAAGACGAAGGTCTTCATCAAAGTGAGAAGCCTCTTGAAATACCTGAGCATAATTTTAGTTATTCTGTTTTTTCTGTTAGTAACAGAACTAAATTTGAAAAATATGTCTGACTTAAGCTGCAAGAATGTACATTCCATGTATAAGCATCGAATCAGCGAAATGTTTCTCTTGCTATGTGAAAATTGCATGGAATTCATTGCTCTGCAACAGCTGATGTTTTTAACAAATTTGGCATTAATGGATGTAAATTAACAATATATTTAGCACTGTAAATAGCACACTACTAGTATAACTATTCAAATATATAAGTTAGGTTATATTAAGTGGTCAAATAGTTCAATTTATGTATTGTAGGTAATTGTTACCTGTTTTGTTCTGATATTTGTAAGGATGTTGTTGTAAGATTCTTATCGGAAGTTAACAGCAAAGCAAGCAGAGTGTTATTTATCAACTGTAAGAACTCAATAGTCAACGTGTAACAGGACAATTTATAGCTTATGAATCTGATGCAATAACCAGCTTTAACACCCAGTTTTGTGTGTTATGAAACTATGAAGATTATTTTAGAAATATTTTTACCGGAGTGTACTTAATTGGTTCATTATTAATTAGTTTATTGGTATATTATGAAATATAGTTATTTATTCATGGTATCCTCTATATGTTTGCGAGTACCATTCAGTAGTAACCCAAATATAAAGAAACCTTTGTAGTGACTCACACAGATAAACGGAGACAATTTACTCTATAAATAACGTTTTTAACGAGTAGACTTTCGATTTAATCTATCATTTTCAAATTATTTGTTTACATTACTAATTTCTGAATGAAGAATTTGTCATTTATTATAATAGAGTGGTTTTAAAATACAGTTGTGGATTTATGGTCTCATAACGTTGATTGTTTTATAAGTACATTTGAATAATCCTATGGTCATCTTCATATTACGGTATTCTGCGCATAGCATAAGCGTTCAACTTTATAGAAGCAACGCAAATTCTTTAAATTGATTTGAAATTGTTTCTCTCAAGATTGACATTTCTTACTTTGTCTTACAGTAAGTATCTTTACTACAATGAGCAATACTTTAACTACGTATTTAATTGTACTTGTAAATGTTCAGTGGGGCAGTATATTGATGTATTAGTCACGCTTAAATAATTTTGTGCAAATTACTGACAGGTAAATTAGTACCAAAAAGCACACCGCATTAACACAAGTTTTGAGTGAACTGTTAGTGGGGCACTTACAGTTAATAAACATAATTAATGTAGAGTTTATCAGTTTATTTTTTATAAAATTAATTTTATTGTTAATAAAGACCACGATGAACAATTTGACGAACATTATTTTATAAAAATTTTAAAACTTATAAAACTAAAATTGTGTTGTTGAATGCAATAGGGAATTCTTTAGAGTCATATTAGAACCACAAAACAACTTCAATGTGTTTTACTTTAATTTTAATGTTATCTAAAGCTTTTTATTTTATTGTGTAAAATATATGTGTTTCATCCTAATTTAATATTCTTATACTTAAATTTAGTTGGAAGTATATGAAGCGTTCCTCACTTTTGTATAATAATTTATAATATAATTAGCTTTCATAAAAAACTAATAAAACAGAAAATGTTCTATATTATGTATAATTTCTGCATAATACATACTCGTACCTTAATTTGACATATATGTTTGCTATAATAAAATTGTCGTATATATATTGATCCTCATAAATAATTCATCAACAATTAGAGGGTTCAGTTAAAATGGTTCAGTTAGTAGAGTAGTTGCTTACGGAGGCCAAGGTGTCCGGTTCGCACCCCATAATTTCAAATTTTCTCTGGTCCTTGTGGCGATTTAGCAGCCTCATTAATTTGTTCCTTAAATAGTAAAAGATTTCTATAAAGCATCGTATCATTAGTGTGATTTCAAAACAAATATTACGAAAAATTAAAACAAGATTGCATAATAATGTAATATGTATATAAATATATATATATATATATCATGGTGCTAGATTTTATAGTTTTTAAATAATGTATGGATTTTCTGCATACATTTAATAATCTGAAACTATCGTAAATTTGTTTTAAATTTGATTTTAGTTGCGTATGTTGATTACACCTGCCGAAATATTACAAAGATATTTGCCATATCAAAAATAAACTTCTTTTCGACTTATCCACCTCTTCGCCTGTAAAATCTTATATTTCCTATCGTAGGATGCCCAAGACCTATTACTAGAACAAGAACGGGATCGGATGTTGACCAAACGGATCGTCATCATTCAAAAGTGTTGGCGGGGCTACTACTACCGGAAACGCTATCTGCGCATGCGAGCGGCCGCCATATTGGCTCAATCCGTCATTCGGATGTTCCTTCAGAAGAGACGGTATCAACAGGTGAGCAGATTTACGCCTCCATACAAGTATAAGTTAGATGAATTATTTATAGTTTCATTCTTGAAGATTGCCTGGTTTTAAATTAAATTAAAGCGGAATTTTAAAATCAATATTCTTACTTCCATTGTATTTGCATTAAATATATTAAAGTTTTATCTATATTTACCAAACTTAAATCGTATTGTATTATTTTTCGATTAATAATAGCACATTTAATAACGTTTATCGCCATAAAAGGCTTGATTATATAAGAGCCCGTTCGATTGCTAAGGAAAACTTTCTAGCCATTATGGCAAGTCCGTATCACACGAACTATCAGAACTAAGATAAATCAATTACAAAAGATTTTATTTGTAACTAATAGACTACCTTTTATATAGATTATGTAGTCAAAATGATCAACCTCTCAAAGCATACATTTTGCACTATTATATGTGTCATCTATTTATTCCTGCAGCAACGGATGGGTTACCTTCGTCTGCAAGCTCTAATTCGATCCCGGAACCTGGCAGCTCAGTTTCAGGCCAAGAGGCGCTTGGCGATCAACATTCAACGCTTCGCTCGTGGCTATCTGGCCCGACGACAGCTGAGTCAGCGAGTGGAGGCTGTGGTCAAGATCCAGGCTGGTGTGCGCAAGATCGTTGCTCAAAAGAAGTATCGCTTCCTGAAACGCGAGGTTAGTTAAATGTCTGCTTTTGGAGTAGATAGCAACTTGTATAACATAACAATATCATAAAGTAAATTAAATTAAAACTTATAACAAATGCTACAATCATAAAAACTATATTATAAAATTAGTTAACTTACTGAGATTTGTTGCACGAAAAGTTTTCAATGAATTTTAAGTAAAAATATGAACATTTTAATGTCAAATTTATGATTAAATGATAAATTTGCAAATGTACGTCAATTTAACTACAATAGTTGCAATTTTATGAAACATTTAAAGTTGTTCAACAGAAATGTATTTGAATTTTAGAAAAAACTTGTACAGCACATTTAAAATAAAGTCTACTATTTTTAATCAAAATTGTATATTTTAAAATATTGCCGATATCATGCAAATTTTATTTACGACCACATAATTTTTTATATTCTTCGAGTACATTTATATTAACATTTATATCAACTTATTTATTATTCAGCGTCAACGTTTATACGAAGCAAATAAGCTGAGAAAGGAAGAAGAAGACTTACTGAAAAAGAAAATGACCTCAAAAAAGGCTAAAGAAGAGGCTGAAAAGTTGCATCAAGTGAGTCCCGGTTGTTGTTGACAACATGCATAAAATTTAACTTGTTTTCATTCCACGGATGTGAATAGTGAGCTTTTGATTTGATGAATTGAAATATTTAAAATACTAAAATACTTGAAAAACATATTTTTAATGTTTATTATTTTATCTGAATGAATAAGTTTCACAAGCCGTTATGCGCAAGAATGAATAGTATTACAGAATTTTAAATTTAAATAAGGTAATTTCTATATGTGCGCATTCCACATAAGATCTGAGATCTAAACTCCACTAAGATCTAAAATGGAGTCCTTTAAATTGAAAAAAATATTTGTCGAATTCTTATAAATTCTAAAGTTTTCAATGCTGGGGGGCATTAGATTATTAGTCTGAGTGGTTTTGAACCTGAGAACTTCGTTCTGTATTTTATTGGTGTTTTAAATAAATATTAGTGAATTAATTCTGTAAATGTTAGTACTTATTATATAGAATTCTACCTCAGTATTGTTTGATATATGTATTGGCATGCATAATGAATGCCTTCTTAGGTGTTGCAAATTTTATTGTACATACATATTTCAAATACATAATTATGTACTAAAATATATATTTGGTAAACATTTCCTCCTTTAGTTAATTTCGTTCGGAATGTTTTGTTTCAATTATTTATTAAAACAGTGTATAAAACATACTTACTTATGGTTTGTCCACTTACCGTAAATGCTGTATATCAATTTGGGTAATATACCTACATATTATTAAATGAATACACGAAGTGTATACTTAATACTGTAGTATTTAGATTATATTTTCTGAGAATATTGCTCTTGTTGTAAAACCTCTATAAAGTACCGATGTTGGTAGGAGGTATAACAATTATTTTTCAGACGATATTTCTTGCAGCACACTTAAAAAAACGTACTGACGACCTCAAGTTATCAGTAATCGTAGTTATTTTATAATCTTATAGCGTAGTTATATCGATCAGGTTGTATGTTAATATATGTATGTACAAGCAAACGTAGAACCTAAGTTTGATTTGTTCAACAAAGCGGTTACTATCAAGTTGGTGGTAATACTTTCCGAGTTTCATGATGACTCTTCCTGCTATGTGGTAGAAACGTCTCGAGGACATTTCCCGGGAAAAACAGGTCTACGAGCAGCAGGAACGCATGGAAGCAGAAGTTCGCAAGGAGAAGATTAACGAGGCAGAACGGAGGAAGAATGAACCAATTGACGACTCCAAAATTGTAAGACTAACTGGAACTTCCTATTCTATTTATTTGTTAGAATTTAGACGTGTGTTGGGGTTAGGCGATACACTCCCGTTTTTAGTTTATGAATTATATTTTGTATTTATTAAATATTTACTTTATTGACGATATACTTTGAAATATAAAAGTTCATTAATGTTTATATATTTAATTTTATGACAATACTTTGTAGTAAATTATAAGCTTTGTTTATATTCAAATTTATATATGTCTGACTAGTTGTCATGTTTGACTAACTTCTGTTTCTACCTATTTATATCTATTTTTAATATCTTATAACATATTCTGTTACATTTTAGCTTTATTTTAATCATTTTGGTATAAAATTGTAAATTAAATCCCAATTAGATACTATTCATCAATCAAATAATTTTTAAAAACTCTGTTTGATGTACTTCGAGTTATATAACTATTATAACTTATATCAAAATAATATGAAATAAAATATTTCTTCAATAATTTCCATTAAACATCCTAATTTTCAGTTGTTTTAAGGCTATTTCATGAAGCTTATTGCTTTTTACTTGTATTTCATGTGCAGCAAATTACATTCTTCGATATTATCTATGTTTCTGTCTGTTTATATTTAATAATTGACATTTAAATATTTATATTATTTATGCAATTATATTTATGTATTAATATCGATTGCTTGAAACTTTATTCCATAGATAATATACATGGAATACGTATATCTACTCTATTAATTAAACAGTTTATATATATCATGCTTTATACTGTATAAAATATAAAGTAATAAGAATATAATTATGTTGTTATAAGTTTTTACTCTTATTGATTTTATATAAAACGATTTGTAAATTTCTGTCTGTAGCAAAATCTATATATTTTAATATTTGTTTCATTAATCACTATCCATAATGTAGTATTACTTTTTTCAAATGCATTTTATGATAAATATTTAATTTTCATGTAATTATATTAAAACTACATACATACATTTCTAAAAATTATGTTACATTACATTTATTTAGATGACTATCCAAAATATTTTACTGTTACTAACAACCTATTTAAAAACGATTTTAGTATTAAAATAGTAATTCTATTTTTTTAACCAAAAATCTTATTGTAACAACATTTTAATACACCGATTACACGTTAGGTGGAAGAGATCTTCGGATTTATCGACGGGCAGAACTCGGATATAGGGACGGGACAGGGACCCGATGCTTTCCCTGACCTCGAAGAGTCTCATCGTGCAGCAGTGGACCAAAACAGACGCCAGCCACAGAAGGGCGGTGTTCCTATCTACTCTGGGGACGAGGGATCGATGTCGGCGACTGATGAGGACCTGCGGGAGTACACATTCGCCAAGTTTGCGGCCACATACTTCCAGGGCAATGCCAATCACCTCTACTCGAGGAAAGCTCTCGCCAAACCTCTCTTGGAGCTCAAGAATAACGGGGACCATTTGGTAGGTGGATAACTACATTCTTTTTTATATCTAAAATCGTCCACTAAAGTTATAACATTTTCTCATCAAAATTAGAAAAATCAAAGAAAAAATTGATAGATAAACGTAATTGAGTGAAATTTTCGGCATTTTTTTGCCAAAAATTAATTACTGTTTCAATCCATATTTCTTACAAAAAGACTGCAGTCTACAGCAATGTCAATATTATCTTAAAGATGAAAAGTAGAATCTAAATCCTCTCTTTGTTCTCTTATATCCATTCATCTATACTTGCAGGCAGCACTAGCGGTGTGGATTGTGATTCTGCGCTTCATGCACGATCTCCCGGAACCGAGTCACTCGGGGGGAGCCGTGGAGACTCGGGACAACACACCGATGATGAACAAGATCTACTCGACCTTAGGCCGCCGTTTCAACAAGAAAGATCTCGAGGAGGCTCAGCGTATGGCCACAGAAATGGTAGGTTTCTTGCTTACTTTGAACTCTACGTAACATTGAGAATGAAGGCCTATTTAGACCAAATAGGTCCAGCGTGACGCGATACGGCGCGTTAAAACCTTCAATATAATTTATACTGAAAGATTTCAGTGCTTCAAATTGCTATATATTGCTTAATTTTTGAGGTATTATGTGTACAATAATTAGATTTATAGTGAACAACGAGACAGGGGGTTATATCGAATTTTACATTTTGTGTCTAAACGGCTATGTGATTGATAAAATGAATTCAGTTGATGTACACATTATACAATTTGTAAGTTATGTAGTTAGTATGATCACAGAATAATTTATTACAGATTAGTCCAGATGTTGATGTTATTAATGGATGTTCGTTTGTGCTGACTTAGACCATCAAAAGAGTAATTTGTGTAAACATATAAATTTGCAGAAGAGCGATATCATGCTCTTTATGAAATATAGATTAATTGATGATTAAAGAATATAAATCAAGTCATGTTATCTCTGAAAGCATCATCACTAAATCAGATTTCACTAAGAATATTAACATTAACAGATGTTTATTTGACCTTATATTAGATTCTATATGGTCAAATAAACCAAAATAAATAAGCATATTTTACCGTTATTTGATAGAATTTTTTTAAATTATGCATTCATTTTATGCTTAAGTAATACAAATTAAGTTACAAAATAGGGACATAAATATATAATATAACATATTTTAAAGGCAGTTATATGTATATGATTATATGAACTTGTATGTTTTATGTTTATAAATGAATACCAAAGAGTGTAAAAATTTAATAAAAATGGAGTGTGCACTACGCATAAGTTACAAATTATTTACAAGTACGAGTAAAATAAAACTAAATAAACGTAAATTAATAATGTTTTATTTATCCAGCGTTGTTCAGGTGAGCATTTTCTGCTCCTGCTGCCTTCTCTACTGTATTTCTCCGTGCATCTCGATTTTCCACAAGTCTAAAGATGAGGTGTGCTGATAGGCCCGACCACTCCTGAATGTTTTCAAGATAGTTGATCCTTGGTGTGCATCTTCTGCTTTTTACTTCAACTTTCCTTGCAGAATGCCTTTCATGAGGAAGCAATCTGGATGCCTGCACGCATGACCAAAGAAGCTCATTTTTCTTTTCACTATTTCGCCGAAAAGCGAACGTTTGGAGTGGAGTTCGTCTAAAATGCTCTCGTTGGCAGTTCTCCTTTCTGTCCAGCTGACTCTGAGAATCCTTTGGTAGAGCAACATGTCTGCTGCTACTATCTTATTCTTTCTATCTTTTGTCTTTTGTTTTGATAGTCTATTCTTCGGCTATATAAGAAATCACTGTCCAATCGAGTGTTTTCAGGATATTAATTTTCAAGCTGATTGAAAGGTCTGTCTTTCTAAATATCATTTAGGTCGATCATATCTATTTTCTATTACAATACGAATTGAAATATCCTCTGAACGATCTTCTGAGCTTGTTATGAATGAACCGAGATAATTAAAGTGATGTTTTTAAAGTTCTTCGCCTGTAATTACATTAGGGGTATAGTTGACGTCACCTTTGCTGATGTGCATCACTGTCTTCTGGTATTCAGTTTCTTTTTTTTCCTGTGTTATTGATCGCCTCAAGAAAATTGTATATATTTCTTCATGTGTGTTTGAATACAAGTAATAGTTATACGATACACAAGTGTGGTGTATGAAAATCTCCATACACCACACTTTAGCATCGTATAACTGTTT